>JAPYYS010000317.1:0-48618 GCA_030522525.1 Campopleginae sp. 14b
AACTTTTGTTGCAGCAGCAAAAAAATTTGTTGTCACTATATTAACAAAGAAAATTTGTACCAGTAGCGTGGCGTACGCTGTCGCAACGCAAAATTTTCTTTCCGTGTGGAAACAGGAGAACGTAAGAGGCCTTGACTCTTTTTTGGAAACGAATGTCTATCTTTCACAACATTTCAGCAAAGGACAAAAAACGCAAATATAGTGAACCGATTACAAGAATACCACATGTGTTGCGTCTGTCATCAGAAAACTCGCGTTTTTGGACTTTTACTCCGAACGAAACCCTTTGTTCCTATCTAAATTTGTTTCTTAAATTTTAACCTTCCTCGCTTAGGGGGCTTGATAACCGGAAGAAGTAGTAGCTATTCATCGAAACATAATAAGTGGGTTGAGGCGAACCGCTTTGAACGTAAGATTTGATGTGGTTCTATTTCTTACTCCGATTGAAACATAAATATTTTTCTTTTGACTTTATACGTGAAAACGATTTGTGATTCTTGTTTTTCCCATCTCTATTCGTTTCGAACACAAACTGGTTCCATTTTGAACGCGTACCACACAGGTGACATCAACAGAGATTCGAAAAAAAACGACAACCTAATAGTCGCCGTCATATCTTAATGACAAATCAAAACGAGTTGAAATCGAAAAACATGAAGCAGTAATATTGGGAGAAGGTTAAAGATAAGTGATAAAAGTAATCCACGTTAATTTTTGTTGGCCCTGAAAAGGGCCGTTGAGGTATAACGCAAGGTTATTTGAAATTAAGCGCGTTCTCCGCGGATACGACGGGCAAGTTGGATGTCCTTCGGCATGATGGTGACTCTCTTGGCGTGGATAGCGCACAAGTTGGTATCTTCGAAAAGACCAACCAAGTATGCTTCGCTGGCTTCTTGCAGTGCCATCACAGCAGAGCTCTGGAACCGGAGATCGGTTTTGAAGTCCTGAGCAATCTCACGAACAAGTCGCTGGAATGGCAACTTGCGGATGAGAAGTTCCGTGCTCTTCTGGTAACGACGGATTTCACGAAGAGCTACAGTTCCAGGCCTGTAACGATGAGGTTTCTTGACTCCTCCGGTGGCAGGGGCACTCTTACGAGCAGCCTTGGTAGCCAGCTGTTTGCGTGGAGCCTTTCCACCAGTTGATTTTCTTGCGGTTTGCTTGGTACGCGCCATGGTTATTTGAAGAGGTTTGTTCGAGAAGTTAGCCCGACGATTTCAACTACACTGGTGAGCTGCACACTAAAGTCAGCTTTTTTATAGGATGACCAACGCAGTCATTGGCTAGTGACCGAATGGAGGGGATGTGCATTTTGAGCCACCCCATTGGCCTAAATTATGGGAGAAGGGATTAAACAGAACTGCGCATGCGCAACCGATACCATTGGCGGACGTGGCATTGGAGGGAAAAACCCATCTGCTGACAGGATCAGACATGTTTCGGTTCAACAATTATACTGGAGAGGGTAGAGCAGCTGTTCACGTAACTTTACAACTAATCCCATGGGTTGAAATTGGAGGGAAAGAGTGAACAGCTGCATATTCGCGATCATAGGCAGGAACTCAGGAGACAGACTATTTTCACCAAGTCAAATCTTATCTAACATATCATCTCCAATTCTCAATCTCTAGGACCTTGCGCGATATTCGGCTCTGCTTCGAAATGAATATGAATCAATGTCAATATGAATCAAGCTATTCGGAACTGACCAAATGAACTGATAACGTTTCCGACATCTTAAACTCCGAATACAGGTCTCCGTTGACCAAATCACGATTACCTACGTCAGTGGAGTATTCGGCGAAATTGGAGCAAACATTTCCGTTGACAATACTACGACTGACCTACTCCATCAAGGTGTCGATGTTATTGGAGTAAAAATCCCCCTTGAACGGAGCACTGAATTACTCGGTTTTGGAGTATAATCAGCCACGGGCAGTTTTTTTGTTAAGATTGCTTCCACTTGTTTTCCACATGAGACGAAATTATAGAAAAAAATACGCAAGCTAAACCATACGCATCAGTGTTATACTCCCAGTTTTTTTTTTTTCTATTTTTCAAGCTCACTTACCCAAACATTTGTTCAACTATGAAGGACGATACAAGCTCGTTTCATTTATCAGGATCGATTCTTGAGTGTAAACAAAATACGTTGTGGATTAAACAAACTTATCAATCCTATCGTGTCATTTTAAAGGTCAGATACAAGAGTATTGAGTGTTTCAATAATTATTTTGCTGATAATTGCTTGTTTGATCAAGACAAATTTTCCCAGGCTGCGATTACTTATCCTGCTTTGGCTATAGCCAGGTATAATTCAGCACTATGGAAAGTTATTACATTTCTCTGAATGATTCCATAAAATTTCATTACCCTTGCCCAAAATGAACCTTGGGTAAGACCCTTTCGAGAAGCAATTACCATATCCCATTGTACGTTTGCAAAGTCATTAGCACGATAGCGGATTACGATTCAAAAGGTATTTATGAATTATACCCAAATACTTTGCTACAAAGTAAATTGCTAGCGTGGAGATATTATCGCATATTTTTAGATGATCATGGAAGAGTTATGTTTTGGATATTTCGGAGCATCTTGAATGATACGTCACGGTATTAAAAATGAGATACGATATATCGAACGATGATTTCGAGCGAACATTTCTTCGGAGTATATTCAACGAGGTTGGGCAATTTAACATGATGTGGAAACGACAAGTATAGTAGAATGTATTGTTTAAGGTTGACCTTCGTTTTGAAAGATTTTTTGGCCCTGAAAAGGGCCGTTGGTTATCGGATGATTTACTTGGAGCTCGTGTACTTAGTGACGGCTTTGGTGCCTTCACTGACAGCGTGCTTAGCGAGTTCACCAGGCAACAGGAGCCTGACAGCGGTTTGGATCTCCCGAGAAGTGATGGTAGATCTCTTGTTGTAATGAGCAAGTCGAGATGCTTCAGCAGCGATGCGTTCGAAAATGTCATTGACGAAACTGTTCATGATGCTCATGGCTTTGCTGGAGACTCCAGTGTCAGGGTGAACTTGTTTCAGAACTTTGTAGATGTAGATAGCGTAGCTTTCCTTCCTCTTACGCTTCTTCTTCTTGTCACTCTTGGTGATATTTTTCTGGGCCTTGCCAGCCTTCTTGACGGCTTTACCACTTGCTTTCGGCGGCATGATGAAAGAATATCAAGTTTTGAGAGAAATCTCTGGGTTACTGGACGGACGAAGGAACTCGAATGAGGGTCGGTGGCGAAACGGTCCTATTTAAGAGCGGAGGGATCTAACCGGCGCACGGTTCAGAGACGACACATGGTGGGAAGCGTTCCAACCAGCGCACCAATCGGGACGCAGAGACCATCGTCGCTTTTTCATTGGTGCGCTGGTTAGTTTTCTGTCGAAGTGCACCTGGAAAAATGCTCGTTCTTTTACATGCGAAAATGTATTTCCATCGTGCTCCGATTCATATCAAAACCAATTAACAATGGCAAATTTATCTTTTCTAATGAAAATAAATTCCTACTGACTCTGCAAATGCAAAAATAATTTACCGAGAGTCGCAGTAGCAACCCAAAAGGAACTCTGATGTTATAAGTCGAAAACAAGTGGCTGAAAGACGTTTCTACACGAAGACCTCGTTTCCCCATCGTTTTCGAGAGTCCCAAAATTATTTCCATGCTGTTTTTCATGAATTTCAAATGTTTTCTTAATTCTTATCAAAATCCCTGCCAACTTTACGGTCAGTCGTTATTAATATGTCAAAACGTGTAACGTCAAAACATGAAAATGTTGTGGCATTCGAACAAAGATTGCGGCCAACAAAATGAATTTAATTCTCGTGATGTTGAGAACAAAATTGTTTTTCGTAACAATGATTTTCGTATATTCATTCGGAATAGTTTTCTTTTTTTAAATTCAACTCGTACTATCATTTTTCGTGATGTTCTGCTCCGTTCCGATGAAACGGCGTAATCTGATGATCAAAACGGAGTAATTATCAGTAAACGAGAGTGACGAATTCTCCGATCGATGTGATTACCAAATTCGGCCGGAAGGGGAAAGCCCAATACTTTGGTGTACATTCGACCAGGCGAAACAAATGGATTTCCGAATCTTATCGATTTTATCGTGATAACAGAATCCCCTATCGGACACTCGGGTTCAGAAGATTCTCGTGTACATGACACATCTTTCGAAACAGTTTCAGTGCGTGCGGTAGAAAAATCCTCGAAGGTGAAATACGTTTTTTATTTCACTTCGCATCCATATGCAACGATTCAGTGACCAAAGTGCGGGGATTAGTTATTTACCGAACATCAATGATTCCGAGGAAAAGGATTTCTTGGACGATGGGTACGTAAAAAAATCGACCCGATTCAACATTCGAGAATTATAAAAATTCTGTTACTCCGAAAATTGTTTCCAAAATTCCAATAATTGATAAGTCGGCAATTAAAAATTTGAAAAATCCTACACGAGATTAAAATTTACTCTAATTCTACGGGTTCAAATTCACTTTACGAAAAAAATTGAAAAACACGATGGCCTTCAGGGATTTTGATGTTTTTTTCAAACATTAAATTTTACTCTCCAAACAAAAATTCAAAAGTGCATCGATTTTTGAACAAACTGTCTTATTCCAGGTCTGACGAAGAAATTCAAGGGTGGGACGTTTTTAGAATATTCCCTTCCAAGTTGAAAACAGGCTCGAAGGCTGACACGACATTTTTCGACTTCACGGCACGACTCGCAAAATTGTTGACGTACCTCGTGCTCTTCGTTCTGATTCTGGGCGGGGGAATAATTGCCAAGACGTCGATCATTTTCGCTGTGGCTCAAATTGAAAACGACGGTCATCCGATTGCCTATTGTGATTTCAACGAAGCCGGTAAAAAATATGCACAGTGAATACGTGTGAACGAAAATTTTGATGGAATTCGATTGAAAAATCGAATCGATTTGTCGGTGGAAAGAAAAAACTGAATAATGAGATGTATTTAGTGAAAAAAAGCGAATGACTGACTAAAAAAAGAAGAAAAAATCGAAAAATGATTGCATTGTTTGTCCTACAGCGCAACAGCCTACCGGAAGGCATTTGTCAGCGAGCGTGCCGAGCAATTACCGTATCGATTGGTACTGGTGCGTCATTCTGGGATTTGCATCTTCCGAAATATTGGGATTGATCGACGCCGTGTATTTGTTGTTGTTTAAAAAGCGAGTCGTGCCACGAATGAGTGATTTTGTTATTTTGCTGGTTATAGAAAGTTTCCACACGGTTGGACTCGCTTTGTTGTTTTTCCTCGTGTTGCCGGACCTGAATTCCATTCAGGCCGTTGCTGCGAGCAGTTGTACGTGCCTCGTCCCAGGATTTCTAGGTATCGAGAGGAAAGAACGATTCCATCGTGTTCCTAATTGATTAATTAATTTTTTTGAGGTTTTCATCGATTTGGACGTTTTTTCTTTAATTATTTGAAATTTTTTCTAGCCGTGGTATTTCGCAATAGACGAGGCTACACTCGAGGCAAATCGATCGCGATGTTTGTCGGTGACGTGATAGCATGCGTTTGTCAACTCTGCGCAGTATTTCTGTGGCTGCTTCCGGATCCGAAAGTAAAACTTACGACCGAGTCACGATACGTACTTCCGGTTGCGTTGCTACTCGTGTCCTGTCGATGGTGGGGCAATTACGTGTCTCCGCACAGTCCTTTGGGTATTCATTTTTTAGAATTTCGTTAAATCTTCTTATCGAGCAATCACTCGAGTGAAATTCGAGCAAACTGAACCAATGAAATTAATATTTTGCCGCAGCGTTTGCCAGGTTTTTATTCCGAGTAAAAAGGAGACTCGAAAACGGCAAAGGCTTGACTCACGCATGTTCGGCCATCGGAAGAACATCGATATTCTTTCTAGTCACCATGTTGATCGTTTACCTGAAAGGCATTGAGCTTGCGGATTTTTTCAACGGGAACATATTGACGGGAAAGTTGAACGTTACTCTGGCGAATGTGGCGCCGGTGGCGCCGTCCGACGAGGTGGATGAAGTTTTAAATAAAGTACGACCGCATCCAGCTCCAGGACACATTACGATCGATTCCTATCACTTTCCACTCGTGGCGCTCGTGATTCACGTCGCTGCTTCTTTCGTCACGTATTCCTCGAGTAAGGGAGCAAAAAGGTTTTGTTTTTCTTGTAGCGAAAGATCCGATCACATAGTATGACCTTGAGCTTGACCTTGACGAAGAAATGGCCGTGTTTATACTCGAATTTCGTCGATTTCCATCCATTCAGGCAAATTCGCGTACAGAACGATGATGCAGAGTTACGGTTTCGCTTTTCCCATCAACCTCATCGTACCAGGAACAATCGCCACGATCACAGCCATTTCTGCCATGCGCGTCACAGACACGTGTGCTTTGCACAGATTCTTCCCTGATTATGCGTTCTTCAATGTTCCCGACAATGTCGGCGATGTCGCCGAGTTTCTCAACGATTGGTGGCCCTGGGTGTGGCTCATTAGCTTGGCCTCACAAGCCTGGATCACAATGCACATCTGGTTACCGCACATCGAAAAACTCGCCCCCGCAGCACATATTTTCTTAGTGCCCACTTATGATTCGCTCGTTATCGACCAATCGATCGTACTCAATAGACGCATCGACGAAATATTCGACGACGATCCAATCACGGAGGTTCGTATGCCTCCAGTTACTTTTCACTTCAGCACGAACCCGATCGATTCACTGGGAATCGCATATTGTTCGAAATCATGACAACAATTTTGTCATTCAATCCTCCGCGGAGTAAATGCTTTTTTCATGCCACTCCGGATCATATTGGTTTTTTTTTCTCGCCCTGCCACTAATTTCTCACGTTTTTAACGAAAAAATAGGAGAAAAAAAAGCTCTGGAATACTCTCCATCATTTTCGCTCGAAATTTTCAGTTATTATAGTCGTTGCATTGATTTTATTTTGAAAAACGTTTGAAAAAACAAGGTTTTCGAGAGAAAAAAAAGTCGCCTTTTGGGTCAAAAAGACCCATATTTTTCACACTTATCGATGCGAAATGAAAAAGCCATGAGTGAAAATAACCGGAAGCTCCAAACGCATGTGTACAGACGCTAGAGGGCCTGGACGAAGATTCGAGGGACCCGACATACTCGAATCTCCCAAGCAAAAGTGGATTCTCGGAAATCGAGGAAAACGACAGAATCACGAGGATTCTGGTGTGCGCAACGATGTGGCACGAGACCGAGGACGAGATGATGGAGTTTGTGGGCAGCATATTGAGGCTGGATATGGACCAATGTAGCAAACGCTTTACTCAAGGTTACTACAATCTCCGGATGCAGGATTACTACAAGCTTGAGAGTGAGTCGACAATTAGTTACTTAATGAAACGATTTGGAAGAGTGTAGATGATATAAGAATTGACCTTTCGCGTACACAGACCCTATAACTACATACTGGGTCAATTTGACCCATAGGATTTTTTACGTCAACGTATTCCAGTAAAAATCCTTTTTTTTTTTTTCATTTCGACGAAAACGAAAACTAAATGTGCCAAGGAATCGGCTACAAAAAATTGTCCGGGTCAAAATGACCCAGTGTGTACTCGAAGGGTTAAGAACAACGAATGCTAAATAATGGAGTTTCCTGTTGGAAACGATCGCGTTGCGATTCGAAGCTCACGTCTTCTTCGACGATGCGTTTGGTTGCATGCATGGGTGCGAGGGCAGTTGCGAGCATGACGAGAACGAAACTCAAGTCAACGACTACGCGATGAGTCTGATAAAAACGATGCAGAAAGCGATCGAGAGGTTTCCGGTCCTTCCGACGCCTCCCAAGAAGTATCCATCTCCTTATGGGGGTCGACTCGAGTGGAGCTTGCCTGGGAAAACTCGAATGATCGTCCACCTCAAGGACAAAAACAAAATTAGGCACCGAAAGCGTTGGAGTCAGGTCAGGTCAAAGAAAATACTTTCCCAGGCTGCTCAATATCGATATATATACAAAATTTCCTCGACGTAGGTCATGTACATGTATTATCTGCTCGGACACTCATTCATGGACACGCCGATCAGTCCCCACAGAAAGAAAGTTATCGCGGAAAATACGTTCCTCCTGACTCTCGATGGCGACATCGATTTCCAGCCCTCGGCGGTCAAAGTGTTGATCGATCTCATGAAAAGAGACAAAGACGTCGGCGCAGCATGCGGTCGTATTCATCCCGTGGGCACTGGTAACGTTTCTCTTCTTTACACGTCGACATTTAACTCGAAAAACCAGAATCATTCATTATTCCTTCGCATCGAAAGGTCCCATGGTTTGGTTCCAAAAATTCGAGTACGCCATCAGCCATTGGCTGCTCAAATCCACGGAACACACCATCGGTAGCGTACTCTGCAGTCCCGGAGCTTTCTCGCTTTTCAGAGCAAAAGCGCTGATGGAACACAACGTCATGAGAAAGTACGCCACTCAGTCGACCGATCCTCTTCACTATGTCCAGTACGACCAGGGCGAAGATCGATGGCTCTGCACGTTGATTCTACAAGCTGGATATCGCGTAAGAATCGTCTCTCCCAAAAATCCTCATGTTCCAATATTATTCCCTAAAATTCAACCATCAAGCAGGAGTTTTCCGCCTTTTTCGCTCTTACGCGTAAATTCGTCAGTTTATAAATAAGGTGAAGGATCAGTCGCCTAACCTCACCTCGAGTTTTATAAATGAAAATTCTCCGCTGTCGATTGACCAATCAAAAAAAAAGGCCCTCTCAGCGGACGCGAAAAAATGGCAAAAATACGCTGACAAGGGCTTTTTTTTTTATTGATCAAGCCGCGTCCAAGATATTGAATGTTGAAAATTGCAGTTTTCTCTCTCGCACTCGCGGTGGCGAGATAGCGACTGATTACTGCCTGTGATCGGCGCAGCTTGCTTCTGCGCAGCTTCTCAATCGTTCGTTCGTCGTCGTTGGAATTCATACAACGAAATAAACAGCCTTTTTGTATCGCTACATTTTCGAACAGATTCAATATTCTGCAGTAAGTGATTCTTACACTCACGCACCCGAGACTTTCAGCGAATTTTACAACCAACGAAGACGCTGGATTCCGTCCACGATCGCTAACATTTACGACCTATTAAACTCATCGCAAGAAACCAGACGGACCAATGACGATATTTGCTGGATGTACATCGTGTATCAGTGGATACTAATGGGTATATTTATACTTTAGAAATACCTCAACAATAATCTTGATTGCTATTCGTACGTGTAGCCGGATTAATGTTAATTAAATTAAGGGGATGATAAGGGGTTTTGATGATCGAGGCTCGGAAAATCTTGACATGAATTCCTTTTGACATTTTTTTCGTTTCATTATTCTTCCGAGACCTTGAACGTTCGAACGTTCGAAAAAGTTTAAAAAATACGAGTCGATCGTCACGTGGATTAAAGACAATTTTTGACGATCCGATTTCTAGGAATTGGTTTTTTTCTTGATCATTGTTTTTTGAAAATATTTCCAGGCAGCACGATCCTTGGACCAGGAACTATTTTCCTTATGTTGGTCGGAGCATTCGTAGCTGCTTTCCACATCGACAATTGGAGTAGCTTCGGTTTTAATTTGATTCCGATCGCCATTTTCGTTATCGTGTGTGTCTTTTGCTCGGCTCAGATTCAAGTAAGGCTTTTGTATCGCCGACGAGATTTGAGGATTCCATTTTTTTTTTTGATTTTCTTGAAAATTTCAGTTGATAGTGGCCGGCATAATTACTGCGGTGTACGGACTCGTTATGATCGTCGTGCTGATCGGCATAATGCTACAAATTGCCGAGGATGGATGGGAAGCTCCGAGCACTATTTTGTTCTTCGTCGTCGCTGGCCAGCTGGTCGTCGCAGGTCTCATTCACCCACGAGAATGGTCCTGCCTTCTTTGTGGACTTATATATTACATAACCGTGCCTTCCATGTACATGGTGCTTATTATTTTTGCTATTTTCAACGTCAACAACGTTACGTGGGGGACCAGAGATTCCAAGAGTGCCGTTCCGGTAGATATGATCAAAGTTTCGCTTAGAAAAATTTGCGCATCGAAAATTTAAGCCTCCGAATGCACGCCGGGTCATTTTGACCCCAACTATTTTCTGCCACCAATTTCGATTTTTCTTCGATCTTTCTCATTAAAATATTAGAAAATTCTGGATTACGGGATTTTTGAAATAGTTTTGAAATTCTGTAGCAAGAGAACGAGAAAACTGAGTCGAGCGAGCGAGGCCAGAGTGCAAAATCGACGTTCATCGACAAATTCTTTACCAACACTGACCAAAATCGAGGCTCCATCGAATTCTCTCTCGCTGGATTGTTCAAATGCATACTGTGCACACATAACGGAATTTCGGAGGAGGATCGAAAACTTGAAGCAATTAAAAATTCGCTGGATCAAATAACTTCGCGATTGGACGCAATGGAAAGGTTAATAAATAGAAAGCATTCGTAGAATCCTCAAAACATTATTTCGTGGGCTCGGTCACTATTTTCTCACTCAATGAAAACCGAATTATTCGTTTTTTATAATTTTTATCGAATTTTCAAAATTTCGTTGCACGGTGACATTTTTGCAGAAAATTCTTTTTTTTACACTAAAAATGTTTCGGCATAAGATCGTTAGCGATCGAAATTGCCGAATGAATTTTCTGATCGATATATTTTCTAGGAATTCGCCCGAAAACGAGGTTCAAAAAAATCGTCGAGCTGCCTCGAACTCGAACGAACCGAACGCCGCGCCCCAGCCGATGAATCCCAAGGTCACGGACCGTGATTCTACAGATTATACGGACGAGTATGACAACGAGGATGACGACGATATTTCGGAGACTGCGACTGATATTTACGGAGACGGTTCGACTCGCGGAGGCGCTGATTTCCTTGTTTCGCCATGTTGGCTCCAAGACGAACGACTACGAAAGGGTGGGGTCGAGTTTTTGTCCGCCGAAGAGGAAACTTTCTGGGAAGGTCTTATCGAGAAATATTTACATCCGATCGAAGAAGATAAGAAAGTCATTGTAAGTGCCCATTTTTATAAAAGCAAATTTTTTAGACGAAAAATTATTGAAAATATTCCAGAATTTCTTGTCCAAAGTACATGGAGCCCAGATAAATATTTTCCATTCCCCAAAATCATGAAATTTTTTCAATTATTCAGGAAAAAACAGCGGAAGGTCTAAAAAGTTTGCGGGACGAGAACGTGTTCAAATTTTTTATGATAAACGCTCTGTTCGTGCTCATTGTTTTCCTCATGCAACTTAACAAGGAAGTCTTGCACTTGGAGTGGCCTCTCGGTAAAAAATACAACATTTCCTACTCCCCATACACGAACGAGGTGAGTCGAGCTCGTTCACTTTCAAAAATTATAATTTTTTTTTCACTTTTATTTCCATTTCGTGACGAACGTTCGTTAAAATTTCAGGTCTCAATTTACAAGAACTATTTGGCCCTCGAACCAATTGGATGTCTTTTCATTTTTGGCTTCGTGATGATTCTCGTTGTCCAATTTATCGCCATGTTGTTTCATCGATTTGATACGTTTTCCCATATACTTGCCAATACGAGTATCACGTGGCCATGTTGCAAAAAAGTTAGTAAAACTTTTTACAATAATATTGTTTTATAAATAATAAAATAATAATTTTTTTATAAATAATAATAATAATAAATTTATTGTAAATGATAATTATAAATAAGAAATGCAATAAATTTATTCGAATTCTTTTCGATTCTGATTTTTCATAATTATAATTCATTTGATCGTCTTGTTTGAAAATAATAATTTATTTTGTACAATTGGTTTTTTCGTGAAGCCTCTCGATTCTACGGACGAGGAAGATTTGGGCAAACATGCAAACGACATTGCCGATGGCTTGCAGAAAGTTGTTGAAAATACCGGAGGGACGGTTCTTGTTAAAAGGAACAGTATGGTCGCCCCAGGGAAACGTGGCACCGTGCTGGAGCTCCTTGACACACAGGACAAGAAAGTCAAATTGTCCACGAGCCTGGATACGCTGTTCCGGAAAAATTTGGACGACTCCAAATCAGGTTTAAATCTAAAAATCTATTTTTTCTTCATTTTTTATTTTTATTTTTTGGTAAAAGTTTCTCTTTTTCTTAAGTTTTCTCTCCCTAGAGAAAATTTCCTATGCGTGGAATCGTTAAAACTTTTTTTTCTCGGACACGGCCTGAAATTTCGATCGAAACTCGATTAATTTTTATGTGAAATCCAATTCGTTCGATGTATTTCGAACTTTGATCAAAAACTCGAAAAACTTGGAAAAATATCGATGAAAATCGAAGCGGGTGGTTTCCCCAAAAAAAATTGTTTCTTTTTTCGTGAATTTCAGAAATTTCTCGATTCATGTCAACGCGGATGCCGCCAGACATTGTCGAGGCGTTCGAGCGGCGTCATTCTTCGATGGTTTCTCATCGACGAACCTCACGCGCTCCTAACAATCATACTGACAATTATGGTAACAACAGTTCCCCCAAAAAATCGCATACGAATTCGATTTCCCGTGCGAATAGTTACAGCTACGATAACAAATCTTTTGTCCCTGACTCCCACGATTACGCCGAAAATGGAACTGGCAACGAGATCAATTTACCGCATAGACCGAGTCAGGTGACCTTCGACGATGTCGAACATTAACAGTCGACTATTCTTAACTCCCCTACTCGAAATAACGACCATCGGCTATTCGGGTCTTCGAACCCTTTCCAAAAATACTTCAGAGATCCTTTGACCGAAGCTAATGACTCGAAAACTATTTTATTTTACCATAAACCTTTGTTTTCCTTCCTACACTTAAGCAGTCTTTTTAATTCGATGCAGAACTTAACCCTCGCATCGCTAACTTATTATTGCTCGCCATAAAATGTCTGGAGACATACCCACTGACGAGAACTAGATTTCACGTGACACACACGTCGATGCTCGAAATTCTATGTATTTGAAAACTGTAACGATGAATTTTCGGGGAAATACATTTCATTCTTCAATCCGAACTATTGAGGCTGCTTCTTGAATTTATCGTGTGGTTTTCTTATCGAGATATCTACACAATATGAGCTCTGGCATGACATGAATCACATCACAAAAGAATTCGCTTCAAAACTGTCGACGGAGCAGACGGAAAAATTCAACGTTGTCGTATATTTTGCTTTATGAATTAACGTCTACAAATTTGTGTCGTATCGTTTATTCCTAAGCTTGCTCGTTTCACTGTCGAAGCAAAATATGTATTCACTGATTCTGCTACATCATTGAGCGTTTCTGTTTTTGACGTCTAAACCGGCTACGACGTCGGAGTAAATTTTGAGAATCGTTCCTACAAGCTAACGAGGAGAAACGAGACACCACAATAACAATGGCTTCACCTAAGAAGCCTTGTGTAGGGAGCGAGGGCGTGAATCATATGTTGTCAGCAGCGCCGCCAAATGAGAACTACCGCTGCGAACATGCGCTCGTCAAATTTGGCGGAGAAATCGTGACAGCATCAGGAGTGCACCTTGTGCTTCCGAGTTTGTTGCTTGTTTCAACACGTTCAGTCTTCCTGGAAATACCGTACGAATGCCATCGTAGTCTAAGTCGATGCAAAGACATTGCCGGCAAATTGCCAAGTGAATCCTAACCGTGAAAACTTTTTAAGATTATCACCGGTTCATTGTAAATAAATAAATTCTGTGACGACGAGAAAAATCAAGTCAAGATGACGCCGCCGATGGAGAGGATTCAAATATTGGAAACAATTGAAAAGGATATTATCGTTTGTTTACAAAGCGCAGGTACGTTATCCTAAACAACAATTGTAACAAATTGTTCAAAAAACTCAAAGAAAGCACCGATTGTTTTTTTTCTTAGTCCAAAATCAGCTGAAAATTATTCCACGTACATTTTGTTAGTACTCGAAAAACCGAAAGTCGACAAATCTTGAAAATCTCAAATCTTAACCTCAAATAAATTTACACTTCGTAATATTTTCGTCGATTCACAGTTTTCATGCAGAAAGTGTGGCTGGCACAAAAATTGTAAAAATGGAAAGCAAATTAAACTGCATAATACTAGTTTTTTCTCCACGGGTTAACTGGGTCCCATGGACCCCGGGCATATGAACGAACATTTAAAAAAATGTCTTCTGGGCTTGTTACTAAATATTTCGGTTTATAAAATTTGAAAAACTCTCAGCAACCAATTTCAAAGTCATGTTATTCGATCCATTGATGTTTATTTCAAAGGTCAAGCTCTGATGGAGTTGAGCAAAGAGAAATCAAGTCTGAAACAAGCTGAAGGTCAAACTCACCAGTTTTTGAAAACTCTCAGCCACGTCGAGTCAAAACTGAGCGAACAAATCAATTACTTGACGCAAGTTTCTACGGGTAAGCAAAAAACTCCTCATAATTACAAAAAAATGATAAAATCAACAAAATTTAAAAAAAAAATCCAATTTCCAAAATTGAACAAAAATAATCCGGCAGTCTGGCCGGGCACTTTCAGAAATTGAAAATTATAAAAATTATAATAAAGTGGAAATTTCATTGATAACAATAAATAAAAATTCCAGGTCAACCTCACGAAGGTTCTGGATACGCGAGCCAAAAAGTATTGCAAATGGCATGGCACAGATTGGAACACGCGCGTAGCAGAGTCAACGAATTGGAACGTCTGAAAAACAAACACCTTTATGGACACTCGAGCATAAGATCCAGCCAAGCTCCTCCACCTCCTCCGCCTCCGCCTCCTCCATCTTCTTCCGGTACTCCTATGCAAATATCCCAAAGTAATATAAGCTCGTAATTATTTATGTAAAAATATTTATACTTAAACTTTAATAAATCATTTTTTATTAGAATTTTCTCGAACTAAAATTATTAAAATCTTCATTGTCACTTGGTTTTTTCTTGAACCATTCAGTTCCCTGTCTGGAGGTTTGGTACTTTCGATTTGAATCCTCATAATATGGTTCTCCATCTGCCAGCCGACCCTTGAGAGTAAAAAAAAAAAGTTTTTCATCGTTTTTTTATATTTTGGAATCGTCTTTTTGTCGTAGCAAAGGTTTGTACTAAATTAGTGACGAAAATATTACGCAGAAATTGAAAATCCCAGTTCTGAAGTTGCTGAATCGCTTAATCGACGCTTTTTTGTTTCACCGATTTTTAAAATATACCCGGATCGTTGAAAAATCACGAAATCACTTTACAAAGTATTTTTCAGTCCAGTCATCGGATTCCGAATATTTTGAGACTTTAGACCGTGAAAAAGGAGCAAAAAACGAATTTTCAAAAAATCCAGAATCAGAAATTTATTTGTTCGGTTCAGAAAAGACGAGAAATGCTTTTGTTTTTTTTTAATATTATGAGTAAGACGGGATAATGGGACGTGAATAAGAGGAAAAACGTATTTCTGTTTAAACACTTGTCATATTTGCCGAGACACAAAATATCGAACACAAAAGTTGTGAATTATACGCAAAATCGTAGTACTCATAATTTCGAAGATGAGTGTTTTTCGTTTAAAATTATTTTTGGTACCTCCGAGCACAGCAAAGTGCTATTGCGGTCTCGGAGGCTGAGATCGTTAAAGAAAAATCTGAAAAAATTCCGTGTCACGTTCGATCCTCGTGAATGGAGGCTACAAAGTTCTCGAATGGTAAAATAAACTTCTCGTATATTTATATTGCACATTTATAAAACTTTTTAGCAATAATTCATTAAAACAGTGGTACTCGAAGAAAAACTGGCATTTCCCACGTTTGGAAACTGTACCTAGTGCCAAATTCAAGTGTCGCCTTAAATCGGGACTGAAAATGGTTGGAAAAAATTCTGAGAGCTATCCTCGCATCTTAAAACTTACGCTAAAATAATGAAATCGCGGAATAACGAGGCCCAACGTATTTGAAGTGACTGTTTCTTTTGCCATTTTGGAATTTCGACTAAAAATGGCTCGAAAAATTTGGAAAAACTGTACATTTGGCCAGGATTAACGAAATTTTTCGAAAATATTAAAATGGCGGTCCACGAGCGTGAGGAATTTTTTGAAACAAGTTCTCCAAGGCTTAGTTTTCGTCAGGGAACCATTTCGAAGCATAAAGTTGTTCGAGCGAAAGAAACGATCGACCAGATTCTACGTCATGGTCGTGCGTTGAAAATTAGGCTAAGAAAAAAAATGGCAAAATAATGGCACTCGTGGAAGGAGCGAGAACCGTTTGGACGAATAAAATGTCGTTTTTTTTCCTAAGGCACAACAGGCTCGTTGCTGGTGATGCTACGTTTAACGACAGCAGCGAGAAGCAAACGTGATCGCTTTTCTTCCTCGAGTTGGATGGTCAATTGTGACATTTTCGACTGCAAATCGGCGATGTGGTTTTTCAAGGTCTCAACAGTCTCCGAGAGGCTCCTGCGTGCACATACAACGTTCATAGATGATGAATCAATGATGCTTAATCGATGAAAAAAGCGATTAACACTCGAAACAAAACCAAAAATGTTTCTACAATTAAAAAAAATATATAAGCGATTATATTTTTTAGATAATTATTGAAACATCGTATTATTTACAAAAAAATCAATCAAAATACATTTACGCGTTTATACTTTTTTTCTTTGTTTGTTTTTCATTTCGTGGTATTATTTTTTTGACTTCAGAATTAGTTTCGTGGACGGAGATATTTTTTCGTGTCGTGAATGTGTTTTTGTTGTGGGATTTCTGAGTTTTTTTGTTGTTTTCTTTTTTTTTTGTTACGTACCTGTTTTCGCACGAAATATAAGTCGTCTCGTTATCCAACAGAGCTGAAATTCATACGCCCTCGTTACATTTATTTATTTTCAATAATCCCCTCACTTTTCAGACCCAATTCCTTCTTTTCCTTGATTTATTCTTTCTAACGTTTTCTCCGCCATTCGACCGAGGGATTCCCCGAAATTAATCCATAATATATTTCTCAATTCTGAATTCACGATCAGGGCGACCGGATCTTACGAACCTTCGACGAAAATAAACTCCGGCAAGTGTCAAACGTTCTTTCTTCTTGAATCTCAGACTCGATTGAGTAGAGATACAAAAATTGAACACCGCGAATGTTAAGAATTTAATTTCTGCCAAAAAAAAAATAACAATCGCTCAAATTATGATGGAAAAACAAACTTTCGACTCGATGCAACGAAAAGCTGCATCGAATCGACATTTGTGCCAGGCAAGAATCGAATTAAAAGGATTTTTTGATAGAAAAAAAAACGTTGGACCCTCAAGAGCTTATTTTACTGAAGGTCACGTAATTTCAAGTCCAGATGAATTCAGACACCCTATATTTGTGATCAGCTAATTCTGAAGTCATACCGAGGGAAGAGCTGGAGTTGCAAATAATCGTCATGCAATACTGTACAAAAAACATTAATTCCAAGGCAACGTCACAACAACAAGTGAAAAATTCATTCTCGTGCTTTTGAACAGTCGAGCATTATTCTTTTAATTACCCATGCATCGTGCTACGTTCGATTATTATTCGATATTAGCTGAATTAATGCGACAAAAGGATGATTATTTATTAATCAGGGATCGGAGTTTTTAATTCACGTTAAAATACGTTTTTCATTACACACGATTGGACGGCAAAATAAAAAATATTCTGGTGCTATTTACGACGAAATAAATGGCTTTTAATTCAAACTTCATTAATTATACTCTACTGAATAAATCTGAGCTACGAAATTCATTGGATTTATATATTTACACTATATTTGCGAACGTCCCAGTGACTACGAAGACCCGTGAGACTCGATATTGATTGTTACAATAATAGTTTAATAATAAAAAGACTACAAAAGAAATGATGGCTCAGAGGATTGTTTCGCGGTGCAGAAATCATTGGAAAAATAAAATGCAACAACAAACGATCGAATGTTTATCATTTCGAAAAAGTTTTGACATTGATTTTGCAAAAGCCAAATCACCAAAAAAATGAAACTGTTGCTCTAAGACAAAGTGGCGAATTTCTTACCCGAATGCACAGTAAATCTGGCATTGACCGTCAGACAATAACCCTCGATGACCTTCAAAATAATCGCGTCGTCCTCAAACTGACGTTCATCTGTAGCCATAAAAAAAATCATTTCATTTTTTATCTCAGGTTTTGAGTGCGTCATTCGGGAAGTTGAATCGATTTTAAAAAAAAGCGAAAATCTCGTGACAATTCGATAATTAAAAAAATTGAAATTATCACTCAGTAAGAAATTAAGACAAAATTCCTGAAAGCAACACGTTCGGTCATTTTTTTCAACCAATCGTTCAGTTTCCAAGACCTTGGACAAAAATGGTTCGGAGTAAAATCGGAAAATTGATAAAATTACGAAATTATTTCAGAAAAATTAAAAAATGCAACAATTATCGAGAAAAAAAAATAAAAATAAAAATCCACAGGAAAAAGAACTCACTGAGCGTCCGTGGAGTTCGAACGGATTCTGCGCTATCACTTTTCCCATAAATCTTGAGCGAATACAGAGGCGGCGCCGGTCGTAAAGAAGCTAAGCTCCACGGAGTTTTAATCCCTGGTGACGAAGAGTGTTCCACTCCCGACTGATGGTTCTTTCCGTTCGACTGGTTGCTCATCTGTTTGTAAAAAAGCAAAAAAACATTTTTTTCGATATTTCACAACAACAAGTAGATCTTAACGTTGTTATTTCGAATATTTCGATCCCCTACCAAAGGTTTCAGCTAAAAACCTTAAAATTTTCATTATAAAATTTTAAATCTGCAGAAAAAAAAAGTTAGGATGAAAAAATCGTTACGCCCGGTTCGGAGGCGTTATTGTGGTAAGTCCTGCCGATCAGGAGGCCATGGAATCGGTACACGGTTGTCCTTGGTTACCGATAATCAGGGAGTTAGTACAAAAAATATCACAGCAAAGCATACTTCTCACAACATGGCTGTGGGTCGTAGTAAAAAGCGTAATGGATATGGAAAAGAGGAAAAATACGAGTGAGACATAATTAGTAGCGAAACTGTTACTCCCAAACTCGTTGAGTGAAAAATCGATATACAATATGGACCGAAAATAAAAAAGAGAACCAGGAAAAATCAGTTTCGAAGGATTGAACGTCCGGAGCGAAAGTCGAAGGTTTCGTTGGGTAAAAAAGTCTGCGGATGGTCTCGGAGCGACAGGGCTGAAGGTCACGGGAGAGTCGGTCGGTAATTTCGTGTCAAGGAGTCGATTTATCTGGATAATAATCAATAAATTCGAATTGGGTCACGTTTCCGGGTGACCTTCAACCCAGGGCTCAAGGTCAAACCCATCAAATGGCTTTTTTGCTGCCGAAATGAAGTAACTTGCTCCGGTATAGTATTTTTGTTTCAAAAATCTCAATTTCCGTGGTCGTGACTTTTTTGCGTTGGCCCCATTTTGCATAATTGGAAAAAAATTGTAAAGAAAAAAAACAGGAAAGGAAAACAGCCATGCCATGGAAGCTTGCCTTGTTCCGTGATGGTGGATATTCCGGGGATATTTTTCTTGAGCCACCAGTGTGCGTACAATCCGGAAGTGTATATTGGTTCGGGTTGCGGTTCGAGGCGACACAATTGGGTAGTTTTTTTGTTGGTGAATTGTGGGTGTCTATGGGGTCGGTTGAACAAGTTTTGATGCGCGACGGGTATCGGTTGAGTGGAACGTTTGCGATTTGCGTTGTCGAAGACCAATTTTGAAGGAGTGAGGTCAAGGTCATTTCTCCGACGAGGATTTCCTGCTATTCGTGTAAATTCGTCGAGATTCTCCGCGCAGAGGACGAAATTTCCGGGGCTGACTTCGACGATCTCGACCTCGTGATGCTGGCGAGATTTTTCGGCGGCTCGAGCGTCTCGAGATCGTTCCGTGGGTCGCCAAGTGTTTTCGTCTTTGCTATCGATATGGAAAAAGCCGAGGGTAATTTCGTCCGTCCGAGGAGTAGGCGCGGGCAACCGAGTCCCCAATTTTCCTGCCTCGGACCAACACTCGTCCAGAGATTGACAGTTTTCGTCAATTTCCGGTTGGACGATCGAGTTCTGAACTTCGTCACGAAGAATAAAGCTGTTGCTCGCTTCGGATAAGTGGCTTGACCTTGGGGTCGAGCCAAAAGGTGAACTGCAGATGCACTGGTGCTCGAAATTGCGTTCGTCGCTTTCGCTGTCGCTCTGACAAACGCCCGTTGTTGTTTTTCCAGTCGGTCGGGGTCGAGGGGAATATTTGTAGCAGGAATTGAGGTCGGACGAGTTCAGACGATAACTGTCGGCCATTCCCGAGTCCAGGGAATGTTGGCTGGTGGCTATGTCGGGCTGGAGATGCTCGGCGCCGGTGCTCCACGTGCTCGAGGTTAATCTCGACCGAAAGGATCGAGGCTCGGGTCTGACCTCGATCAAGACAGAACGCCGCGATGCTGGCAAATCGACAAGAGGTAAATCGACCTCGTAATCGACCAGCGGCTCGAGGGATTTCCACGTTTTCATCGCGTCGGTCCAGTGTTCGAATTCGTCGGACTCGTCGCCGTCTTCCTCTCTGGAGCTCGCCCGAGGCACGAGAACATCGACGCCCGGGAACTTGTGAAGATTTCTCCGAGCGATTTCCGCTCCTTTGAGATCCGGCAAACTCCTGCACGTCTCGTGGCTCCCGAGATTCGAATCCTCCTGCGACTTTGTACCGCCCACCCTCGCCGATGACGTCGCGTATGGCGAACCACCGAAATCCTCCAAATCGTATCGCACGTCCAACATCAACGTCGATTTCATTAACGAACGATTCTCTTTCACTTCCTCCTTCCTCACCTCCTCCTCACTCGAGTCCGACAAACAACTGTTTATCGGGTATATCGTGTACGTCACCGTACACTTACGCATCTTAACTCCGCTCAAATCCGGCTTATACACGTATTGAAGATACAACAGTTTTTTCATCAACTCCGGACTTAACAATTTCTTTCGTACTAATCTCGCGTAAAAACGAGAGAGACGGTTAAACGGATGCTTCGTGAAACTCACGTGCGAGGCACTCGGCGACCTCACTGGACTGACCACGCTTTGCTCCTGGCTCAGCAAATCCATCCACTGCTGACGATCCTCCTTGCTCGGACACATCACGACTATGCTCTCGATCATTGGACCTCAAAAAAAAAAACGTCATCTTCATTTTAATTCACAAAAACTTCCGATCAGACTCATTCACATCGATTTTTCCTGCAACTTCGAAGCTCCAGTAAAAAACTGAGCAGCCTTACGTTTTTTTTGGCTCAAAAACAATTTTTTTAAAATATTTTTGAAAAATAGTCAAAATGTCGATAAAAAGCTTTCGCCGCGAAGCATTAATGGATCGATGACAATGGTTACCTGATATTTCAAACGCATTCCTCATGTCCTCCGTATCTGTGACGGCGACCACATCGATTCCGGTCAATGGTAATTTTCCCTGTAAAATGGAAAAAAACTTAATGAGCCGAAACGTCAAAAATGACTTGAGTTATTGATTTTTGAATTTTTTTCGATTTTTGGTCATGCTCATCACAAAATATTGACCTAACACGATTTTACCGCGAAGGACAGAGAGTTTTTGGGGAAGAGACAATAATCGGGTCTTTTAGACCCCGGTGTGGAGTTTGTTTTTAGGAAAAAAAATAAACCCCACATAAAAATTGGGAATGCAAATACAGTTGCGAGTTTTTGAGGCTCAGAGTCTCGATGACCGAGCACGATTGTAATTTTTCATATCGCAAAACTGAGGAATTTGGAAAAATCGACAATTTGGGTGCTAATATAAAATTTACTTCGTAAACGAAGGAACTCATTCTCGGGCTGGTACTCAAAACGAGCAAGTTCATGGGGAAGAGAACGAAATATCGGTCTCTTCTTTCGGCTCCTACGGCGAGCGTGACTGGGCCAACGTGAAGAATTTCTCCGAGCGTGCTCAACTCTTCGCCTTCCCAACCTTTGATCCCACCGGTGAGAACGTGCAGAGCGAGCTCTCTTTGCTTCCTCATGGACGCGCAACGTTCCTGCAAAAATCACGTCGATCGAAACTCAAACTCCACGAAATTGCAATTTGAAAAGTACAAAAATCAATTACGAGGAATAAAATATGAAGAAAAGAGAAAAATTGTGACGAAAAACAGAAAAAAAAAAATCCAACCAACCGAAATTTCCCTGTAAACGCAAACACTGCGTTGCGTGTCACCCCGATCCGGATGATTCTTTTCCGTATGCCTCTCCAATTCTTGTAACATCGCGGAATATTTGTCCAGTCTACGGAATGGTTTGCTCAAGCCAGTCGTCATCACCAAGATCCCGGGCGTTACTGCACCGCTTCGTTCCATAAAATCGTTCAATTCGTCTCTGAAATCCGAATTTTTTTCTCCCTCGTATATTCATTTTTAATTATGCAATTTTTCTTTTTTCAAACGTAAAAAGAATCAAAATTATCACAATCATGCGAATCGTACCTGTATTGATCCAAGATACAAACAGCTTGGGGATGTCCATTGCAGTAAGCAGTGTGCACAGCCTTCAGTCTTGGTGCCAGCATCAAAAAAAGGTTTCCTACTCTAGCGTCCGGTCCCTGAGCAACCGTTGCTTCCAAATTGCTCAACAGACGTTGGTGCGTTTCCAGCACATCATATATATTGCCGATTAGTTGTTTGTACTCTTTTTTGTTGAGACTGGGACGAAAAAATGGAAAAAACAAAAATGGTTAAAATTGTTAATAGAAATATGAGAAAGAAAAATGGGAAAAATGATTTCTAAATCGATTAACGAATATTTGATTGATTCATTTCGAGACATTTCAACTCACATATTTGTAGATTCCAGTGGTTGCAGAAAATTGTTAGCAAGTCCTTGTAATTCCGCAACATTTGCTTTCTCCGAATCGACCAAATCTTTGAGTACAATATCGCGATTCAACCTCAGATCTTTGACCGGGGATTCTTGGCTTTTTTCAGGCGATGACTTGACTGACGAATGAGCAGTGTCTACAAAACAAATTTGATGCACAAACATTTTGTGTCCATTGAAAAATCAAGGGTAACGAGTCGAGAGATTTTTAATGTGATTTTCTTCCATTCTTTACCGTTGTTTTGACATTCTTTGACGTAGTTTGATGGAAACCATGCTGTCTTGTCGTTCAGAGTACCCTCCCACCAACCGCCCTCAACCATCTGGGTGACAGTAATGACATCGCCTTTCCTGAAACACAGCTTTTTGCCCCAAGACTCATTAGCGTTAGAAATTTATGAAACGGTAATTTTAACCCAAGGATTAGAAATCCGGAGTAGATGCCTAGCCCGGGCGAGCATTGAAATACAATTCAAAGTTTTTCAGCGCTTTTAGGTATTGTAATTGATTTTTCGCCCACCGAACCTTGATGAAATTAAAATAGATCGTCACTATTCTCTTTGGCATGAAAAAACGAAAAGATTCATATACTCATAAGTCCAACTACTGCTCTCGAAATTATTTTATGAACAAGGAACCTGCGTTTTCACTTTGCAAAGTTTTGCACTTTGGAGGTAAAAAAAAATGGATGTGTAGTTCAAAAGTGTTAATAATGGATGTGCAATTATTATTTCCCTCCGATAAGCAAGGATAATGAGGTATTTATCGGTAATTTATTTAGTTAAAAAGTGAATCGATGAATTTTGAGGTTAAACAGATGATTTGAAAATATTATTCAACACTTACCTCGTCGTTATTCATCCCCTTGAAGGAAAACAAGGCTGTCACGATTTTCGGAGTATCCGATTTTGACATTTTGCCACGATCCTGACCGACTTTCGGAAAATAGGTTAAAGATAAAAAAAGGAATAAAAAAAAAAACAATAACACTCACGCACGGACACGCACACACGCACACATATGGACGAAGAGAAAAAGGGACAAAAATGCGATAAGATTTCTATCTGTCACTGGGAGGTCCGCTGTTTTCAAGGTTCGATCTTGGCAGGTTTATTTATAAATGCATCGTCTCATTCGCACCGAGACGATGCACGCGTTACTTTCATTCATTCGTCAAGATCTACGAGTCTCACGTCCCTGAATCTCCAGACCAAAAATGGAAACAGAAGAAACGCACGTTTTCAAGCAACTTTACATTTTTTTTCCATACGTATTTCCGCCCGTTTTATTTATACCCTTTATCCTTCTCCCCGGAAAGAAAATTTGTGCGAGAAAAAATTATACTCGTTCAAATTTGTAGGTTATCCGAGACTGCCTACCAATGGCTGCTATATTTATATTCATATTTTACACATATATTGCGAACTGCGAAGCGCAGATCCCTATAGTTCGTTAGAAATAGTACCAACTCTTGCCACTGAGAGCCACTTGCTTGACATCACGACTGTGTTGACAATTTTGGGATCGAATGAACCGGCTACACGAAAACATGTGGATGAATACAGTCAATATACAGGGTGTCTCAAAAGTCAACATATCAGAATTTCCAAGAACTCAAAATGACGTCATTCCCGATGTTTTCCCGCACTCTTGTCGAAGTTCAGCGAATCATATGACGAATGGAACAAACATATATATTTCTAACCTCTGTTTTCGTCATTGCTGCTGGTTTGAAACGTTACGAACAAAAAAAAGCAACGAAATGTTTCGAAATTCATAATCCATTTTGCAAATGGTTATTGTTCACTTCGTTGTCATCGATCAGAGCATTCTTTGCGATTTCCTGAAAAGATCAATAAATCGTGAACGTAAATCGTGATAATATTTTCAAGCGAGGTCGAAAGGAGATTTGATCTTTACCGCATCGATAGTCGTCTCGTAGTCAAGTTCGCACTGTACAATGAGAGGATCTTGCGCGTCCAGAACACGAGCTTTTTGGGCGGCAGCTCGAGAGTTTGGGTTTTGAGCATCCGAGTCAACTTCCGGTCGGAGAGACGTTTTCATTTTTAATCGTATCTCTCGGTTCTTGGCCTCTATGACTTTTTCTCTCCGGGTCTCTCTGTCCAGAAACTGATTAAATTCAAATCATCAAGAAAATTTCGATAAATAAATAAAAAATAATAACAATGCCGAAATAACGGATTCACCGCTGTCAACAAGAGTTTGTCGTTCTTTTGATTTATCGTCAGAGCCTCAGAGAACTCCAAGAGGTAAGTGGTGCCATTTTTCCCAGCTACTGCTGCCAGGCGTCCTTGTTCGTGGGGTCGCATACAAGTCAAAGCCTCGTCACAAACCTGGTGGGAGAAATTTTTCACTTGACGCAAAATAAATGTGAAAAATCATTTTCATATCGAACAATTCTCAACTGGAATATAAATTTCGCGACAATTTCTATCCAAAAACGTCACTAATACGAAAGAACTTCTGTTTTCTTAACACGGTATTTGTTGTCTACGGGTCTGAGAGACCCAGTATAAAATAATAAGATTTCTGGGTCTCCCAGACCCGATTAAGATTCTATACCTTGATACTCAAAACGGGTGAATCTTGTTGAACGATTAAATCCCATACATCGAGAGTCCCGTCAATTTTCGTAAGGAAAAATACCGAATATCTGGTCGTGCTCCAGGCGCCGCCTGTGAGAAGGTCACGATGGCCACTGCAAGGTCATCCCGAACAGTTTTTCAGTGCAAATTGTAAGAAATTTTCTAAACACTAAGCATTATGTTGGTCTATCGCGACACAACGAGGGGAAACCTGGAGCACGCGTCAAGCTAACGAGGGGAGCGGTTCGCAGCCTCGAGAACTAGAGCATAAAAATGAAGTGGAGGGTAAAAAAGTGCAATTATAAGTGGGACAAAAAGGATGGATTGAAAAAAACAGCAGCGAGGGTCTAAAACGTAAGAATATTGATAAAGCGAACATAAAAATAAACTGTCGCCAGTTTATCAATAACTCTCAAACAAAAAATAAACTACGAGGCCCTAGTTGGCAGAAAAATAGCAAAAGTTTATGCATAAAGCAACTCGCAATTATTTTCGATAAAAAAATATTTTATAATCTTGAAAAATAAAAATAAAAATTTTATAATTTTGAAAACTAAAAAAAAAATTTTTATACAATTATGAAAAATGTACTTTTCGGAATCTTACGGAGTCCAAGCGATGGAAGATTCTCTGCAATCCTCGGACCATATCCTAGCGGTCCAATCGCCGACGGTCAAGAAATTTTTCACAAAAATTGGATTCCTTTCGACACTGATAACTGGCCCACACTGAACTTTGAACCTGGTCGCGATTTTCTCTCCGGGAGTCTTTCCTTTCCGGTTACCGGAAATCACCATTCCTTTACGAATTTCAAAAAATTCGAGTCGATTATTCGATTTTTTTTGCTTCATCGTTTCTGGGAATGAAATCATTGAAGAAGAAACGGAAATACCATTTTCAAGGCCAACCATGAAACGTGTGCCGATCGATGGTTCGAACTGTAAAGCCGAAATTCCAATGGCCCGGTCGATGTCCTGTTCCTCAGGCTTCGTCAAATCGATCACCAGATTGTCCATTGGAGTTTGTAACTTTCTGGTGTCCCACCACTTGACCTTGAATACATAGAAGGTCAAATTTGTTTATTTACCGTTCATATTCACTTCAGCGCTTAATCGGGTCAGCCCCAAACGAATTTCCCACCCCAGCAAACTAATCGTTTCTCCAGAACCGAAAAAAATACCTGCCCATCTTTCGAGGCACTGAAAAACTCCGTTCCGGTCTTGGAATTCGTCCAAAGAACTTTGTCGCACGGATCTCGATGGCTTTCTTCGATCAAACTCATCTCAACCGGCTCCGAGCCTCTCCTAATGTCCCAAAACGCAACTTGGCCTGACATCAAGCCACTCACTAGTGTGTTACTATCTTTTGGGCTGTACTCGATCGTGAATATCGGACAATGTGGCTTGAGCGTTAGAAAAGGATTGTTCGGATTTTCTGAAAAATAATCCTCCCACTGCGATCACTGAAGTGTATAAAGTGAACACCAAGCTCGAGAAACGTGTGGACGAAATTTGAGAAAAAATAAACTCCGATAGTTCGAAAATTATACCGGTAAAAAAATGTTTTCGATAAATTGATGCAAATTGGCGACGAGACCGTTTTACATTTTCTGCTAATTTTTGGGAATCATGAAAACTCACCAACGTTCCAAATGTACGAGCAGGGACTATAATTTTTCGTTTTTTTGAAGTCCGTGTTGCAATAACTGACTGCCAACCTTGTACCTTGGTCGGGCGACCACGAGAGATGAGTGATCGGCCTTTTGAGAGGCGCCAGATCACGATAAACATTAACTGTACGAGAAAATGTTCGCTGTACCAATGGGGCAGGCTCGGTGTCTTGGAAATACTGTTCGTAAATGTTGCAAGCATTGTTCTGAAGTATACAGTGTTCCATGGGCTTCGTAAAGACACACATAATCAAAAAATAAGAGAAATTCGTCACGGACTAATAAATGAACGTTTTTTCGATTTGTTTGTTGTTGGTAAAATAATTACTGGCAACAATTGCAACATCGTGTGTATGTACAATTCATCCTTCTCTATTTTTCTCCTGTATCTCACTGTCTGTTCCAAATCGTGCATATTTATGTCTTTCGGCCAACCGCCCTCCACGTGGTGCAGTCCAGACTCTTTGAAGGTCGCTGTTGTTGTGTTTATCTGAAAGTATAAACACACAATTTACATCACCATGATTCTAGCCGTTCGTACTCCCTGGTCATTGACTTCACGCCACCTTTTTCTACTCACTGATCGATTGCTAAACCGTTTTTCAAGAAAATAAAGTACAAAGATTTACTGATTTTTTTAGATTTTAGATTTTTCCAATGGATAAAAACCGACTGCACTAATTTGTCCGTGTTCAAAAATGCCTAAAAGTGCGTGTGGAACCGAAAGACTCAATATTGATGAGCCCTTCGAGCTCTAAATTTACGTTACGTCCCTCTGGGCTGGAATTTAGCATTCGATAATTTTCAGGGACTACCTCATGTGCAGAATAAGTCTTGCTGCATTGGGTTCCTTCGGAAACAGGATCGATTCTCACGTAATCGTGCATCATAGTAGAATTCGGATTTATGTCGACTTCGAGGGCATCGTGTTCCTCGAAATTGCACCATTTTCCAAATTGCATCCGAGGCTTAACGTACACATGTTCAGTCTCCATCTTTGCAATTCGATTCGTCAAGAATCACTGACGATTTTTTTATAGAGATTTTCAGTCTTTAATTTCTCACTTTTCCGGGCAATTTTTCAAATATTTTCTTTAAAATAAAATCGGGTCCTGACAATTAAATGGCGATTGATGTTTATTTATAAAAATAAGACAATTAAATGGCGATTTTATTTTTGTTTATAAAAATTATACAAAATCAATATTGTTGATTTTATTTACAATCGAAAAACTTTTTCTGTGTCGCGAGAAATCGCGTTTGGTTGTGAAGCTGACGATTCCCGAGGAACTGTTGGATCGATCATTCCCTCCGATATTCACGAAACGCTATGGCAACCTCAGCGCTCCCGAAAGCCATCGCTGAATTCAAGGCCTTTCTTGTTTACACGTCCGTTCGTACGAGCGTGGGAATCCGGGGATTGAGAACTTGGGCGATGGTAAAAATCATTTTGTAAAGCTCGCGGAATTCCGGACTCGAGTCGTCGAAATTTTTCAACACATTTGGTAAAATTTTGTCTGTCAATAAATCGAGCAAGTTTTGATGGTATGAAAATAATTGCAGACGTTGATTGAGCTTGAAAAATGTCGAGAGTTGATTTTTGTTGGCGTATCGTATGCAGGGAATTCCCGTGGCCTCTGAAAAAATAACAAAACAAAGAAATTTTACTCGAAACCGCTGATTTTTGGCGTAATTTTTTTTTGCTCCGGGAACTCGAAGAAAACACCAGAAACATTAAATATTGACGCGGAAAATCTTACTAGGAGAACAATCAGCGCTTGTTCGATTCCAAACTCCATGGGCAGACCAGCTCCTCGAAGATTTACGATCTTTTTCCAGCACCACTGTCTTTCTATCCTTACGAAATTTGATGGGATCGAATTTTCGTACTTGGCTACTTTTTCCCGCAAAATCAAGCTCAGCGTATCGACTCAATAATTTGTGCATACGTTGGTCGTTAAAATCTAACTGGCGCTCCATCAAGGCTCGTGAAAGAGATTGAAAGCCAAACAACAGTTGCTCGAGTTGCAGAGACGTTTTTTCTTTTGCTCTGCGATCTTCGTTCTTTTCATAAAGAAAAACAACAACAACAAAAAAGTTTAATTCGGTAAAATATTGTGAAATCGAAGCAAATCGCGAAAACTATTTTACCATGACATTGAACTCCGCGAGGAATTTGTCGGCCGCGCGTTGGCACCTCTTGTCAGCGCTCTGATTGGTCGACGTTTCTTTGCTTATGTACGAATGATAAATCTTCAAGATTCGGACGAGATTGCCTTGGATTCCGTATCTGTCGAGACCTTCCATCAAATCGACGGTGGATCGGACTTTTTGAGTGACGATTCTGGACGCATTTTCGGCGTGGTAAGGACAGCTGGTAGTGTCGAGGCACGAGAACGATGACTTTTCCGATGCCTCGATTGATACTTTCCTCACTAAATCGTTCAATTTTGCTATCGAAGTTGTGCAACTACTCAGAGTCTCGGAGGTTCCGCTCAGAGGCGATAATTCACTCGGTTGCTTTGGTTTTCAAGTCGAACACATACACAGACAATGATTAGAATCGCTGAAGAAAATTTTCGGTGCAGCGATCGATCGTGGGATTCGATTTTCTTACCTTCGCGAAATTGTGGGCGATCTTCGAATTGCTAGTGGATTTTTGTTCACGAGTGATATTTTTTATGTTCGCCTTATTAACGGCTAAAAAATTTTTCTTTGTTTTGAATTTTTCGGTATTACTTGGAGGGATAATATTGTTAGGGGGACGAATCGAATTTTTCGATTTGAAGTCGGTGCTCCTTCTCGCCATAACCTCACTTTTCGTGGTCCCCGATAATTCTTCTTTCGATGCGGAAGTTTTCGTGACTCTGGAATTCGCGGATTCTGTCGATGTTTTTTCATCTCTGACAATCTTTGACTTTTTTGAGACATTTTTGTTATTTGCCGTGTAAATAGTTTCGACATCAGGCTCTCTAGCCTTTTGTTTGTATTTCGCGATATTGTTGGCTGCTTTTTCCCGCAATTGTTGAGCTTGCGCCAAAGCCTTACCAATACCTTCGACGATTTCATGCGCCTGATTTTCCAAACTCGATTTCTGCAGCAAACGAAATGGATGCTTATGACCCGGTGCATGCGGAATGGCGAAATTCATTGGCACGAGCGGAAGGAAGATTATGAAACGTTTTTTTCCGAAAAATATGTCGAAATTCACGCAAAAAATGCCCCATCGAAAATTTTTAGTGAGCCTGCGGTATCAATATCAAATTTGAATTTAAAAACTCGAAAAATCGAATAGTTAAAATGGCAGAAAATCTGGAGAGCGAATATCGATTTGTTCAAATATACAAATTTTAATGAATGAAAGTTCCGGAGGGGAAATGTATTTTGATAAGTGAAATTTCGAATGTAGAACGTGATTCCATGATTTTTTGACAAAATATTTGTCATATACTTACGGAATCACACGTGCAGCATTGTTCGTCGATTTCCTTCGTGATGAGAGTTTCGATCTGACAGGACCGCAACACGTTGCTGGCGACGTTACACTCTGCTTGCAAAATTTCTTTGACTTCGTCGGTTGAACATAAAGTCGCATGTACGAATTGATTCAGCAGTGAAAAATCGACATTTATTTTGCTCATTGTTATCCGATACAAACGTCAAAAATAAACATAACCTGGACCCAATATTATTTTTCCAACATGGTGGAGTGTCGGAGGCACATCGAGTCAAATCAGCAAATTGGAAAAACGTTTGCAAACAATTACTATGACTATTGTTCGGGATAACTAGTATCAGCCTCTCTAATTACTTTTACAACCGCCATCAAAGACACAAGTTTTAACCTTGAAACTTCTTTTTCTGCAAAAAAAGGTACATAACCTTATTTCGACCGAAAACAACTGACCCCAAAATAGCACGCACCGCACTACAGACTCTATCGTTGAGTAGAGAAAACAGTTAGGTCTGAATCAGCTGTTTGGCACAAAGAAGCGGAACATATTTGCATTCCTTTTCTTTGTGAAGCCAAAAATAAGGAGCAACAGCGAACAAATACCATCCGCCTCAGCAGTGTCGTGGCATTGACATTAGCGTCTCTCCAAAAAATACATCGCAAGATCAGTTGCAAGAGATCGCTTCGAGAATGTCCAAAATTCCTCAAAATCGAAAATCCTTCATTTAAAAATCCAAAAAGCTAAAAGCATTTCGATATTATTTTCTCTCCTTGTACGTAGATCGGTGAATGAGCAGGCGTCATGAATAATTCTTGTCCAAACGTTAAAAAACGCCGAAACCGTGTCAGAAAAAACATGAAAATGTAATTGGAGGAAAAATTGAATGAAACTCCAAATGTACAATAATATCGTTAAATTCTTCTTTGATATACATATACATATACATGCAAGTCGTTATATACGTAAAGAAAAATATATAAGACATGAAAATAAAATATCGCCGATGATTTCACAATTTTATTAATTCATAAAATTCATTGCACTGTTTCGAAGTGTTATTCAGTCGATCGGAATGGGGATGAGAAATTAGATCCCTAGCCAAAGCTTAAGTTACAACCATTCATTTACTTTTTATCGTCAAGTTTTTATTTTCAGGTTCGTGTGTGTGTGTCTGTGTATTTCTTGTTTTTCCTAAATTAAATGCCACTAGTTGGAATAAAAAATGACGAAAAAGTAACATTACGGCTAAAAAATCGAAGTGTGCAATTCTGATTTTTCGGCGCTATAACTAAAGCAAAAGAATTGTGAAAATACGAAACACACCGAAGATGAAGAAGAATAAAAGAATCTCAACTATCTTATAAAAATAAAACATTATTATTTTTCTTCCTCTTTCTCTCTCTCTCTCTCTCTCTCTCTCTCTCTCTCTCTATTACGCTCTTCTTTTTTCTATACTTTGTTCTGGAAAGAAGAACATGATTGAACATGACAAGAACCCCATGATTTTAAAATGGATTCCCGTTTAGCATGGAGTTGAAAAAAAGTCCGAAAGCTCTTAAAACATCTGGGGATTTAAAATTATTATTCATTTCGGAAATATTGTGTTTTTATTTTTAATTGAAAAAATAAAAATAAAAATGGATGGAAAGAATTGATAAATATCCCTGCACTCCGTGAGTTTTTTTCCCAGACAGACATTTCGGAATATAGTGACGCGGAAAATAACACTTTCCTTGGAAGTTCGAACGTCTTGAAAAAATGCTTTTTTCTTTCATTATTTCTCTCAATGTTAAAAAATTGCGCGGCACAGCACGAGAGAGACGAGTCTAAAATTTGTGTCACTCTCCAGTTTTGGTGGAGTTTTGCGCTTCTCTGGTTTTTTGTCAAGATTGTTACATCGCTTCGCTTAAAGCTCGTCCCTTCTTTGCGCATCATCATCCTCGTCCTCTTCTTGGACCTGAAAATTACCCAATTTTTTTTCCATTTAATAGGGAAACGTGTCGAAATTTCGAATTTATGCATTTGATGAAACGGAAATGTGCCAAAAAATATTCAATTCACCTCTGCGGCGCCTTTTCCGTAAACTCCGCCACTTTCGAGGAATTGGGTGAGACCCTCCAGCGTCCTCTCGCCAAGATAATCGACGACCTGAAAAGTAATTCATTTTTTTTCAATTATTTCGAATCGAACGAGGAACGGGAAAGCAAAGAAAATCGAAAATCATAATAATCAGAGTTCGAATAAGCATGGAACAAAATAAAATTGAATCAAGATACGCACCTCGTTTTCTCCCTTCTTGTACAACTTGATGGTGGGGAAGCTCTCGACCTTGACCTCCTCGAGTTCGTTTGCCGTAGCGTCCATCTTGGCAATGACAATGCTCTCGTGGTCCTTGAATTTCTCACCAAGCTACAGGCCCAGAAAAATCAGGTTTATTTCAAGTTTTTCAAATGATCATAATTTATCATTATTATCAATTAATAGCTTGTCATTAACATTTATAAAAAATTATTATGAAATATTTTTTATTGAAAAATCATTATAAAATTATTTTTTCATAAATTGAGTTTATATTATTTTCTTGAGCTGTATTTTTTTTGTCTCGAAAATTGGATAAAAATTCAGCGAAAATGGTTGACGTGTGCAAAATGAAAATGAAGCAAACTCACAGCATCGTAGATGGGGACAAGTTGTTTGCAATGTCCGCACCAAGGAGCGTAGAATTCGACGAGAACGTCTTTGTCCTTGTTGAATGCGACTTCAGCAAAGTTAGTGCCGACCAAAACTTTGACGGGGGTTTTGTCCCAATCCTCAGGAAGGTCTTGAGTCAACAAATGGCGTTTTAGTCTGCCTTCCTTGACGGAGGAGACGAAGCCCTTGATATTCTCGCTGGAAAGTTCGGGGTTCTCGGGTTTGTATTTCGCCATGTCCTCTTCCAGTTTGATTACGCGCATCGATGGAACTTGGTCCTTCTTCATGCCGAAGAATTCCAATATTCTTTCGTGATCATCCTCGTCCACGTTTATCGTCACGAACAAAATCTGGCGAGAAAAAAAACATTTACCGTTTGAATTTTTTTTTTATTCGATCGCTAAAATCTCACGGCGTGATCGACGGTCACGATTTTTCCGCATCGAAGCAGATCGACTGCCGATTCGATGATAATATAGAGAGACACAAAAAATAAAACAAAATTACCTCGCCACGGAAATCCTTCGCCGGTTCTTTGATCGCATCGCTGTATTGCTCGAAATGACCGGCCTTTTTGCTCAGGAATACCAACAAGTGACTCTTGATTTCTCCTCCGAATATCTTCTGCGCAGTCTCGTGGTTGAAATCAACAAGCAATGGAAGCGAATGAACGCTGATGAACTTCTTCAATTCTACTGGGTCGAGTTCGCCCTCGTAAACGGCTTTGCCTTCGTCGAACTAGAAAAAAAATTATTACAAGTTGAAAGACTCTTCTCAAAGCAAGTGATCGATCAAAATCGAAATTCTGAGGATATGTTTTCCAGATTTCGAAAAACTGTATCGTCAAATCGCAAAATTCGTCGGGGACATCGTTCGCAAGCTTCAGGAAGGCCAATTATGTTCCCACGCCACAAAACGTCGACGAATATTCAAATTTATACCGAAAAGATCGGTAAATTTTAGAGAAAATAAAAAAATTCGTACAAAATGGATAAAATTTTGGTATTTTGTGTTTTGAGGGTTTTTACCTTCTTGAACAGAATAACGTGTCCATCTTCCGCCTTGTACTCATCAAATACTTCCTGGGAGCTGCAGATACCGAAAACGTGGTCGTCGATTGCGCTCGCGACTTCCAAGAAAGCTTTAGCGGCGGCACTATCAGCATCCTGTAAAAATAATCGTCATCTCCGCATTAATAATCGAAACACTCAAAAAAAAGTGCCGAAAAGAATTTCATCTCAACATTTGATGCCATTTTTTTGAAAAAATCTTCAATTTCGCTCGAAAATTGTTGATCCCAAATTTTTACCTTGAAGTAACCGACGATCGCGACATCCTTGGACTCGATAAGTTCGGTCGTTTCGTCGAGGGTCTCCAGAGTCTTGGCAGCAGGTCCGGTCTTCTTGAGGACCCATTCGACAATATCGTCAGCTTGCCTTCCGCCGGTGTACTCGATGAAGTTGGGTCTGCGGTAGAATTTGAGAGTCGGGTATCCTCGCACTTTGTGTTCTTCTGCGAGTTCGCCTTCTTTGGTCGCATCAACTTTGGCCAGTTTTATCGGCGATTTTTGTTCCGCAAGGGCTTGGGCAGCCTTCGCGAATTCCGGAGCAAGTTGCTTGCAGTGTCCGCACCATGGCGCATCTTGAACGCAATAATTTTTTGTTGAATTTCATTTGTTTTTCATTTTTAATGAAAAATTGAATTTTTACATTTTTCCGAAGTTTTTTTTGGTTTTTGTTGAATTTTTCTTAGTGATTCGAGAAACGAACGTGATTCTGTGCAAATTTTGGAGAAATTATGAAATTCCGTGGGAAAGGAATAAAAAATTAAATTGGTAGAGAAAAGATTGTGAGTTTGAATAATTTAGTGGGTCTCTAGGACCCGAAATGCACCGCTAGAGGTAAATCAACTAAGTTTGAGTGGATTATGTACATTCTCGAAGTGCTGAAATTATCGCGTGGAAAACAGCGTGATTACCGGCGAACAATATGGACGGAAGAAACTGAATTGCGAAAAAGGTGAAAATTCGGAAATTGAATGATCGAAAAATAATTGAGAAACATCGAAAGAGTTTTGAGTGATGGCTCTGTCTGGAATTCCCTAGCATATGCGAGCAATTATGGACTCTATAATTATCGGCGACGTGTACGTCACGATAATTATGCGGGGAGACAAAAATGGGATAATTCAAAAAAATTGCGCAGGATATTATCGATTTGTGAAAATCAGTTGAAAAAAAAGGGAATCGTGGAGAATTTTGGAAATGGTCGTTTCGGTGACGTGTCAAAGACATTAGCAACGGGAAATTTCAGTGGGTTTGTCACCCCGGAAACGTGAATGCCAACTATGGAGAAAAAAAACGATGCAGTTCGGGAGCGTGGGACTAATATTTCGACGTTTATGCCGATTATTCACGTGAATTTATGGGAATATGGAGAAAGAAAGAAATGAAAATACTTACAAAATTCGAATAGTATAAATTCGTGCTCCTTGGTTGCTTGTTCAAAGTTGGCTTTCGTAATAACGAGAACTCCGTCTTCTTCCTCGATTTTGTCGCTGGCGTGCGATCCGGCGATATAAAACAACGCCACAACAATTAAGCCGGCAAACTTCATTTTGACGTAATTATTACGATAATAAAGTGGAGTTATGACAATATTGTAAAAATCTCGGTTTGAATTGATATTGTGGTGAGACGGGCCGAAGCAAGGATCGATAGAAAAATTTGGAAATGAAAAAAAAAAACTTTGCGATGCTACTCGATGCGGACAACTCGAGTGTCGCGGCACGAATGAAATGAGATTTTGCTGTGCGGTTGTCCTATATCGTGCGATGAATTAATAGTGCCTATGTGTTGCTGCTGCCGTGGCAGAGAAACGCGCGCGTCGCGAGATTATTTCTTTCTCTGTGTGTTTTTGTCTATGTGCTCGGGCGCGTGTGTAAGAGAGAGACGGATAGAGCACACGCGGACAGGAAGCCGAAAGACGACGGCCGAAAGCCAATATGACCGAAAAGCGAACCGAGACGAGACAGCGAGGCAAAAAGAAACAAAACGTACAAAAATTGTTGGATGGATAGCGCGTGCGCGATCCTGGGCTCGGGTAGAAGAAGGGCAGAAACTGTGGAACGGGGGGGAAACGCGTGGCAAAGCGTGGTTGCCTCTGATTGGTCGAGGAGCGACCTCATGCGGACTTCCTGCGATATCCCTACGGAGAATTCTTCTTTTCGCTCGCTCTGCTATTTCTATCCATTTTTCTCTCACTCTCCTGCTTCTTTCCCATCGAAGACCTATCCATAAATGGAACAATTGTTGACGTTGCTCGCAGCCTCTGCTATTTTTTCATAAAAATAATTTCCGATATCTCTCTCAATCGAAAACGTTATTTCAATGAATTTCGATCGTCCTTGCACATGAATATCGAATTTGTTTGGAGATCACAGTCCCGCTGTATTGTGATCCATTTGTTTTTTTTCTTGATGAGGCACGTGGTTGGGATATATTGAAAAATAACAGTGAGAAAAATCTTCACGTCTGCTGCTCCGATTGTTCAATTTAATTATTCACGATTAATCCGTTTTATTTTATCTCGTCGTTGTTGACTTGATTTAACAAATATTTTTCATCAACACAACAACGTGGCTCGGTCGATAAATTTGCTGTATCAGCTGTCGATCAGTAAATGTCCCAGCTTTTCAACTTCTAGCAGAATGTATTGTGAATAACGTATTCATTGTTTCATATCGCCCGTTCGCATGGAAGAATAACATTTGTGACACAATTATACAGCTTGATCATATACGTTGCTTACTAGTCATTTCCTCCGTATGAACGAATTTTTTATGAGTCCTGATTACATTTCTTTTTCGCTTATAAATATATGTCCTCCTCAACAAAAATTACGGTGGCCCTGGCTACGGCTCACAATGTCGTGGCGACGACGATTTATTTTCTCCATCAATTAAATTATACAAATTACTGAAGCGTCCCTCATGCCCATTGGTAATGAATAATTAAGTGATGCAATAATTCGTTGCTGATTTTTCATACGCAATGGAGAAATGTGCATGTAGCGAAACAGGCATACATAGATTTTATAGGAATAAATAAGTGTTTCCAGTAAATATCGTAGCGATGATCAGACGCAAAAAAAAGCAGACGACATCTCGAAAGATATTCTTATTTATTTTTCCATGCGTCGCGATTTTGTAGATGATCTCACGTTTGGAAAATTCGTAACGATCGTTTCCAATACCCAATCGGCCGGTTCGCCGGATATTTCAATTCATTGAGAAGTTCCTGTTTTTTTTTGTTTCCAAGATCGTTGAATCGTCTAGTGAGAAATGATTCTCACAATTATCGCGAAGGCGTCCTAGCGGAGATGTTTGGCTGCATTTTTCGATATCCCATTCCATTTTGTCAGTTGATTATTAGCGCAGGTCAACCCGTTACATTTTCCATTTTAAAAAAGCCTTTTCACGACGTCGTATTATATATACGGTTGTGTTCCACTTTTCTCTTAAATGAGAGGGAACTTTTCTCAAAATATACGTTTTTTACGACACCGATTTTGTTTCCTGCTGTTCCAAACTTCCCTCGTCAACGTTTCATCTTGGCTCATTCAGAATTCAATTCTCCCAGTGCATTTAGACATTTACAAATTACCCACGTGTTTTAAATATTTTTATAATTAATTGAAAAATCATTTTTTCAAAAAAAGTGTACAAAACTCTGATTTTTTATTCGCAATATGAAAAAATATTTTAAAAAAAGTTTCGATCGCTGGAAGATCGCAAGATTCTCATTTTCCGTGATGACCAAATTGTTGAATCAAATAATTCGAAAAAATTGGCAGTCATTACAGCTTCGTAGAGCATGAAAATTATTCCGAAAAAAAAAACATTTTTCTTTGTTTTCGCAGATAAAAAAAAGTTTTCATTTAATTTTTTTTGTCGAAAAAAAAATCATGGTTATGTTTGCTGGAATAATGGAAAAAAGTAGGCGATGAAAATTCGAAATTTACGACCTAGACCCTTGAAAGCTTGAAGTTGTGCCAAAACCTCGGGACAATATTTCATAATCAGTAGAGGGACAGTGAAAATCTATTAATACTTGTTTTAGTAAGTCTTTCATTAGTCCATTGTAGAACGCTCGACTGTCGTGAGTGTTTCGAATATTTCAATCGTTATCGAACTACGAACACTTTTTCCACCTGTTGATAAATTAATTGATAAAAATTGCATGTTTTATCGAATAGTGCTCAATCGTGAGAAAAATAACGTCGATAGAAAGTCGATGATCTCGATTTATCTTTAAGAACAAAAAAGGTTTAATATTTCGATTGAAAAAAATAAATAAAAATCTACTCAAAACGACGCACTGGAAATCGTTGATATTCATCAATTTTCTTCTCAGATCAAAATGTACAAAGTAACTTCGGAAATCCACACCGAAAGCGAAATCGTCGTGACCGATTCTGGCAAAGATCGTAAGTAATAAGCCATTTTTATGGATGCAATAAATATTTTCGACAATTGTCTGCAATTAAACATTTTTGTAAAAAATCATGGACGTTCTACGAATAATCTGCATTGAATTCTTTTGAAAAAATTACAATAAAAATTGCCTCTTGCAAAAAAAAAGCGTAAAAGAAAAACGAAAAAAAAAATCTTGCGAAAAAAATCGCACTTTTTTCGTATATGGAATTAATTCCTTCCGGAATAAAGAGTAAAATTATTCCATTGAAAATTTGTTTTTTCTCCAAACTACTTCGCGCTTATTTCGTCTTCAATTACGATACGCAATCTCTCGAAAAGTGGCAAGGTCAGTCAAAATTATCGTACAATCGTAAGAATGTGATTATTTTTTTATTTTCATTTTTTCATGAAAAAAAATTGCTTTGCAAAATTACGATTGACGTAATAATCACGAGCGGGGAGAATTTGGGCGACGATGGAAAAATCGTAGAAAACATAATTGAATTTTGCCGTGTCGGAGGAATTGCTCCATTCTCGTTTCGGGAAATATTATCATCGATTTTCGTTTTCTAGCACGCAACCGATAAGACGGTTGTATGCAAATAGAAAATGAAACCTTCATATCTCTTCCTACATTTTTATTTCATTATCTCAGTAGTACGAAAAAAGACAATTCCTCACGTAAATTTTCCACTTTTTTCAGATGTCACGCGGAATTTTTCGTTTGTGTATCCAGCATTTTTGTGCGAAAAGCAAAATCGGTCGCTGCTGCACGACGAAGACGGTGATTTGATAGTAAATCGTCCAAGGAAGGGAAACATCGCGATAGGTATACTCAAGAATTTCATTTTTATGTTTGAAAAAAAAAAAAAAAAAGTAAGCTTCCCGCTCTAAGAATCGAGATCAGCTCAACGTTTATTTTCTGAGTGATCCGCAAAAAAAAGAACGTGCTGAATGTTATCAGGAGGTAAATACGAGAAAAAAAATACGAAGCGAATTTCCTACCATAAAAAAATTAATTCACCAAAGAAGAAAAAAATATTCTTCCTGAAATAGCGACGAAAAAAAAAACGATAAAAAATAACATTTTCCTTTCAGAATACAGTACGAGTACGGAATTGCAACTTGTGGGCTTACAAATTTGGCGTGGCGCTCTCTTATTAGCTGATTACATATTATCTCATCCGAGCTTGTTTGAGAAAAAAAATATTTTGGAGCTCGGCTCCGGCGTTGGATTAACTAGCATCGTAGCCAGTTTAGTGGCCAACGAAATCATTTGTACAGGTGCGAATGACATCTCTTTTTTTTTTTTTTTCCTCCTCTTTTTTTTCCATTCGCTCGTTAAAAAAAAAACACAAAAACACAAATCTCACCTAATAATTAAAACATTCAAAAAACAAACATCAATTTTTTCTAATGCATTGAATTTTTAAAAACAATATTAATAATAATCGTGTCGACTCAAGAAAATAACATATTAATCGTCACGTTAATCTTTCTTATAATGATCGTGGCATTTTTCATGATTTTTTTGATTTCCTATTTTTTGTTTCCCTGCCTAAAGGCTTGGGGGGTTTTTACGAGTCTGCCCGCACGTATTTCCCAACTTGACTGTTCGTGTGAGACTCCCCGGAGCGTTATATTTTCTAGGCATTTTGAATTTCAATCTCGTCACTGGAAACGACAATTTTTGATTGTGTTTTTGTATTTTTTTATTTTAATTATTGTTAGGGCTAATTAAGATTGATTGGGATGTGTTTTTTTTTTTCAATTTCCTCGCAGACGTCGACGTGGGTGGAATTTTGAAGTTGATTGCATCGAATTTCGCAAAAAACAAAACGATCGTACGATCGAAATTCACCATAACGGAACTAAACTTTTTCGACTTGGATTGGTCGATCGAATTACGCGAAAAATTAAAAGGCGTTACTTTAATTTTAGCTGCGGACGGTGAGTTACTGTCATTCGTACAAGTTGAGATAAGGTTGCGATTTTCTGGCAAGTTCCGAGCAAAGTATTTATTTTTACAAGACATTTACATAGATTATTTTTGTTTTTGCGTCAAATCAAATCAATAATGATAATTAAGAGTTTGGAGATAAAAAAATTAAGAGGAAACCGCGTACGTCGCGTGATTTCGAATGCTCGATTTTAACTGCTGAATCAAAGTGCAATCGCGGCTCAAAAAAACCTCCAAGAGCCCTGGAGATTCGACATTACGAAATTAGATTTTCCATCGACACTAAAAAAAACAAAAAATGCCCAATTTTTGTATCCCCTTCACTCATGAACCCCCAAAAATCTTGATTTTAATATATTTCGATATTTTTTCTTGCAGTCATTTACGACGATCACGTGACCGATGGATTCGTAAACACATTGGCGAGATTGTTCGACGAGAATCCTTCGAGAACAGCATACGTGGCGTTGGAAAAACGTTACGTATTTACCCTAGCAAATCTGGACTCGGTAGCGCCGATGTACGAAGAATTTTTACGTTGTATCGCTCGTCGTAATTTAAATTGGACGATAGAAAATATCGAGCTCGAGTTTCCTCGATATTTCCAATACGACAGAGTCGAGCAGATGATCATCATGAAAATTCACTCGAAAAAAGACTCGGGAGCGTGACAGAAGTTTGCAACACTGAGAGGAAACGATTAACATGTTTTTCGATGCTCGAAATCGTCGGGAGCAAGAAAAGCAACAAAACGACAAGAACAAACGCTGGAAAGAAATTTTTGTCCACAGATTTTATTGAATATTCCATTTTGCTATTTACAACCTAACAATAGACGAATAATGTTGAATGGCGATCAATGGTCGATGGTCGTCGTAATAAGAAAAGTCTGAGTTGTCAAAGTTTCGAAAAACAAATGAAATTTATCGAGAAAAAAAAAAAAAAATAAGTTGAATCGATGAATGATCGATATTGTGTTTTTCTCAACGACCTTGGGCAGTATTCGTAGGTATACATAATCTTTATACACATGATCTTGTCGAATAAAACAATTCAACGATTTTTGCGTCCCGAATCCTTGTCTTCGGGAGATCGAAGCTTAACAATGTGGCCGAAAATTACTTAATTCTGTTTTTTTACTCTTTTCGACTAAATTTAGCGAACTAAGCACTCGATTGCTTTTTCGCTATTACGGTAGAGATAATAATATTAATAATAATAATAATAATAATAAATCGTTCGATCCTTGTCGCGGTTCGGAGATTGCCGACGGTCCCTCTCATCAACAGACCCTCCAGTTTGATGAAGGCACTTTCACTCTCTTTCTCTGTCAATTCATTTTTATCAGAATTTTTTTTTATCATTTTTTTAATCCTTTTTCGTATCTGGGGATAAATTTTATCGATACTTTTGGATTTTGATGTTGTTTCCAGTTTTTTTTCATGCAAATTGGATCGATAATTCATAATTGAGTTTCATTTTTTTTTTTTTGGACTTTACAGACGATTTTTGTTGAGTAATTGGTTTATAAGTTCCTGTGCAATTCGGAATGACTGATGTTTTGTGAATGTTAGCCTCAAAAATAAGGAAGCGAGTGGGTCTTTTGGGGAACAAAGATGACGAATTTATTGTCGACGATTTTTTCTTAACTCGTGGCGCTTTTTGTGATTGAGGATTTTCTCTAGTTTGTCGGGAATTCGGTAGAGTGAAAAAAATCAGGCGACTTATTTGACTAGAGTAAATAAATTGGTTGGCGAATATGATAAAATAACGAAATCGGGAAACGCATTTTCGTTGGCGAAAGAGAAGCGGATCTGAGGCGCGCGCGAAAAACTGAGAAAACTCAAAGCCATACAAGAAAATATAAAAATTCAAGTACAAAAAAGGATTAGCCATTTTTTAAGTGTTTTCGCAGCGAAAAAACAAAATTCACGGAACTGTCGTTCGGTGCCAAGAGGAAAAAATCGGCTGGGGTTAATTAAATGGCGCATAAATAATTGTCACGCGGAAATATTCAGAATAAATGACGATTATTATTATTTAAATCCAAGCCGAACGGAATAACTTGGCGAGAAATACTGTACAAAAATGTGAAAGAAAAAATATGGTATGGAAAAAGATATTTAGCCGAATTTTTTATCGACGAAGAAAAAGAAAATTCTCAGTGAACAGCGCCGTTCGAATTTTTCTGATTCGAATTTACAGGGTTCGGGAGAGAATCGAGCACGAGCTTTCGTCTGTGAATTTCGTTTACGTTTTCCGTAGCCATTGACTTTCTACGGAGGGGCGGGGGCGGCGGCGGGGCAGTGGAATTGTCATTACCAATCGAATTGGTACTTTTGCGTCGCACGGGCTCGAGACGCGGAGACGATTCTTTTTGTGGATTCGAGTTGGCCGTAGTTTTCGGGGCTAAATTGTTGCCGGCACTTTTGGTCGCCAAATTATTCGGAGAGCTCTTCGGCGTCAGATTGTTCAAGGCGCTTTTTTGCGGAATATTGTTGGCTGATGGATGAGGAGATATTTTGTTCGAATTGCCGATCATGCTCGCGTGCTTGCTCACCGAATTGTGCAGCGGCACAGTGTTCTTCGCGCTCTGGGAACTCGGTGGAGAACCGATCGGTAGACAAGTCTTTCTACGAGCGTTTCCGTTGGGAATCTCATTGTTGAAATTCGTTTTTGCGCTCGCTGATACATTTTGCTTGGTGCTCGCCATCGAGGCGTGGATTCCTGTCGTTATCCATTTCTCCACTTGCGCCTCGTGAGACTTTTGCAAAATCTTACGCACGTCACTGTCCTCCCCTCCTTCTTTCATTATTTCTTGCAATTTTTGGATCGTCTGGTACAAAACTACCGGACTGACCAAACCAAAATCGAACAGACTGCTCATGTGCAACACGAAATTCCGATACAAATTTTTCATCAACAATTCTTTGCCTCGAGTCTCCAAAAACATTTGACAGGCCAATGGAATTTGACAATCCCCGACGTACCCAAATTTCATCACGTGCAGATTCCACATCTTCATCAACTCCTTCTCCCCCTCGTTCACGTCCGTAAAATCGTCGATCATCATCATTGTTCGCGTCTGCAACCACTTCGGATCGTTCTCACCCTCCGAATCGTTATCCAACTCTTTTGGATAGATCGGCAGACACGTCACGGTGTGATGATACAATCTGCGGATAAAATTCTTTACGTTAGTCACCGGCAACCATTTTTCATCTCCCGGAAATCGTGGAAATGAAGAAAATTCCAAAAAGTTTCCATTTTCTTCTTGATGAAGTTCAAATAAATATTCCAGTGCTTTTTTTTGAGGATTGGAGAAGCTTTTTCGAAATTTGGAACGAAAATCCATAGAAAAATTATTTTGTAATGAATTTAGAACGATTTTGTAGTGGCAAAAATTTCGTACAAGCTTCCATGAAATATTTATTGCAAGAAGAACAAAATTTATTGTTTCTGGTCCGATAGAAAAATAAGGGGATTTCTTTGTGCATTTTTTCAGAATTTTGTGAATGAAAAACGAGGGGTAGGAAAAAAGTTGAATTATGATTGAGATATTTGACTGAGACGCTCAAGAAATTGGCACGATTGAGACTATGAGATCGAAGGAATTTAAGATTCTTTACCTGTTATGACCAGTGATATAAGGTCGTTGGCTCTCGAACTCGTTTTCATCGAGTTCCAAAAATTCGGACAAGCTTGGCCTGGTTCTTTTTGGCCTACAAACAAGAATATTGGTAACGCTCGTCCGCCTGGTCGGTCCGGACCGCGAGAAAGCAACACCGGAAGGTTGCGATATCAATTCATGAGGACTTCCCGCGTACGAACCATCGTAACATTCGTTGATAGCTACGTCGATTCTCGCACCTTGCGGAATCGGCTGAAACGAACAATTAATAATAAAAAATCGTACTTTATTCCTTTTCGATAAATTTTTTATCATGAGACATTTCAGAAAGCCAAAATCGAAAAAAAAACTCGATCGTAGAGACGCTGAATAATAATAATTCGATAAAATTGGAAACAAGCTGAATGGGATCGAATTTTAAAGATAAAAATATGGAAATTTCTATGGAAAATTAATGAAAAATTGAAAAAATGATGGACAGAGAATAAAAAACGTAAAATCAAGTTTCTTACCACGTATGTGAATGTGAATCGAGAATGACATAATTTAAGATGCTTGAGTAAGGAATAAAGCTTGCCGCAATCCAAGGAGCACCAAGGACAATGGAGGTCCTCGCACGCCTCGGTCTGTTGGCGGCTATTATTATTGTACAAAAATTGATATACGATTTGCTGTGTTCCACCCGATGTCTCGGTCTTTTCGACCGGCACCGACATTTTCGAGGGTGACAACGGACTAGAATTTGGCAGTGACGTGGTGTTATTGTTGTTGTTGTGATTCGTCGAGCATCGGTCGAGTTCAGCTGATGGAAAGAAGAAGAAAAAAAAACAATTAATTCGTCGTCGTCTCTGAAAAAAAATATTTTTTCTCCTCACAATTCAAAATATAGCTTTTCGTTTATCGGCCGAGAACCACTGAATCGATTCCGATTAATTTTCAACAGAAACGAAACTCGAAAAAAAAAAGAAAATCTCAAAATTTCATGTCAAAATTTGAAAATTGACCAAAAACTCAAAATTTTGGATAGAGCAAACCTCGAACTTGTAGATAAAAAAAGTTATGGTCGTTTCCGTAAATTGATCGAAAAAATCTGACGATTTGGTCGTTTTTTATATTTTTTTTTTTGGACGATTTTTTATCAGGACTTTAGAAGGTGTTCTCGAAATTGAATTTTAGCCACAGGGGCGACGGTAGTTGGTCAAAAAATATGATTTTTAAATATGTAAAGAATGACGCACTGTTACCCGGTCGATTTTCTTTATTGTCGCCGTTGGGCAAGGGTCTCAGAAGGGTTGGTCGATCAACGAGGCCAAGGCTGGGTTCGGTAGTCCAACTGAGACGAAACTTGAGAGTGGGTCCTCGGCTCAAAACCTCAAAGGGTTCGCACTCCTTTATATCGGCGATGGTCTCCCAAGAATTGTGCTTTTTCGGACTTGATCTAACGTTCGTTTGTACTTCCTGCAAACCCAATTCGTAATCGCCGTCGGTCAAGAGACAACGATTGTGTTTGTCGTATACGATTAATTCCGAGCCGTACAGCTTAACTTCCTCTCCGTTCGGCTTCATCGAACCCGTCGACGATTTGCGTCTTTTCTGTGCGGGTTCTACGACAAAAAAAAACGATGAAATTCATTTTTCCTTGAAAAACATGTCGTAAGTTTGAAACTTCCAAATTTAAAGACTCGAGCACGAAAATTCTTCTCTGCCTCAAGGAAAAAGAGAAAATTGGAAATGAAATTTGTTTTTTACCGTCTAAATCACAGTTATGTATAAGGCAAGCGTTGTTCGCAGTGCAGTAAACCCTCAGCAAGAGCATATACGTTTTGGCGATGTGCCCGTTGTTGAGACTGAACGATTCATTCGGTATTGAAATTGTTGGAGCTTTCGGGGGCGGCTGATTTTCCGAAGGATTTATCGGAACCTCGCTCGTACCGACGGACACCTGTTCATACGGAAAAAATAACACTTTTACTACGACTGCAAAAATTTCGAGATTCTGCCAAGATTTTCTTGACCCAGTCATAGCGTTAAATTTTTTTCATCCGTTTTTTTTTCATTTATTCACTGGGAATCGATCTTAAGGAAACTTTATCTTCGATTGAAAATGTGTTTTGATAGCACTGATGGAGAAAATTGAGTTTTTTTCTTTTTTTTTTTTTTTAATTCGGCAAAATTAATCGAGAAATCTAAGGAGTAACGACCGGAAGCGGATTCTTGTTTTTTTTCAAATATGCTGGAGGTTGGTAAGGAGTGATTGACAATTTTTCCAAAAACTTGACAAATCATGGGAGCAAAATTTGATCATTTGTTCAAACTGGAAAAACTCGAAACGAATTAATTGTGTCAATCAGTCGATTATCCCAGAACGTACCTGCATAATTGGCGAGCTCACGTCTTTCCGTTTTTTGTGACAAATTTTCAACAACAAAGTCTCGACCTTCACTGGATCCTGAGAACTTTCGACTGGAAAAATAAAAACGATGGAAATGAAAACAATTTTAAGGAGGTCGTGACGAATATTTTCAAATAATTGATTTTTCTTGAACTCAAATTCGTGGAATTTGATGTCACTGTCACAAATCGATTGGCAGAAAAAAATAAATATTGGAAATTATGAGAAAAGTCGGACAAGTGTTCGGGAAACCCCAATGGATTCTCCTGATGACCTTTCGAAAGGCTAACTGCCAGCAATGAAGAAAAGGTCCGGGGAATAAAAGAAATCGGCACCAAGGTAATGGCCAAATTTCCAAGCAATCGAGTGCCACTTGACAAGTACATTTGACACTTAAGGAAAAACACATTAAAAAAGATTAATTTTCTTACCTTTTTTATCGTAAAAACCCAAAAAAGTCAAAGTCATGTAACCACGAACGCCATTATTTTGTTCCTCGTTGTTTTTCGATAATAATCTTTCCAAAATCGTATCGATTCTGAATCCACGACGAGATTTGTGGGTTCGAGACATTCTTTGTCGCATATACGACAAATTTCTGTACAGGAAAATTGGCTGAAATGCACAAATAATTCCGAATAATTAATCACTCGAAACATTTCTCCAATAAAATATCAGTCGTAAATTAAATCCCCATGCAATAAGATCAATGAAATTAAGCAGCTGACACTAAAGTTCACAACGTTAGGGTCCAAGGACAATTACTTTTTCTTTTTAATGCTTTTTGTCCATTCATTGTTCGTTCAACTTCCAAAACCATGACAATTTTCGTACCGATTTTGTCTTGGGATTCCAAAAAATATGATTTTATCGTCTTGACCAAATATTAAACAAGCATCTGGGGATCTGCTCAATGAAAAACAGAATTTCCTCGCATTCCAAAGATGCAAGCTTCAACAAAAATTGAATTCTGATCATGTACCAACAAGAAAAAGGATTTGCTCCCTCCAAGTCTATTTATAAGTAGATAAAAATGATCAATTTGGAGCAACTTACCGAAATTTGATTTCTGGTTCGTAGAAATCGGTAAATTTGTGTGGGTTCTGGAACAAAAAAAAGAAGCAATCGTTGAATAATCAGATAGACGTTTCGATTTGAACGACAATGATTCCATGGCCCACGAAGTTTCAAGGATATTTCAAAGAAAACCTTTGGATCTTTCATTGCAATGAAAAAAGATTGGTGCTGCACGTAGATTTCGTGATTTTTGGAAAATTCTCGAAGTTATTCGGAAATTTTTCCGGACGAGTTCGATTTAATTCAAAATTTTTTTTTAAGGACGTACGAAAACTACGGAAAACAGTTAAAGACAGTGCAGCGGTAGAAAGTCAACAGATGGCGAAATATGGTTCGTTTCTTATGAGCAATGTGTTGGTTCGGATTCCATTTAAACTTGGAGTTGGCTGAAAAATTTGATCCTTCTGTGATTCAGAACGGGAGATGATGACTTGGTTTTTCTCGTTCTTACGAGACGCCTGCGCCGGCAACCTTGTTACGATTCTGCAGGCCAAACATCTCTGATCCCGTTTTATTACTTTGAGAACTAATAAGAAGAACAATCCTCGTGATAACACGATCCGCCGATAAGAAAAAGTCACTGGTAGAGTTCGTCCGACTTCCGGTTGGAGTATCAAAGAGAGAATTGTCTTAGTATTTGCGAAGTGCCATCATTGCAGAATCTGACACTTTCGAACTTTTTTATAGTGCGCAGGGAACGTTTGGGGAGCGCAGAGACACGATGCTAATTAAATTAATTTAAAACTTTTCGATTAATCTCACGAATTTCTCCAAATTTT
>JAPYYS010000318.1:0-99695 GCA_030522525.1 Campopleginae sp. 14b
CTTAAACAAAATGTGTTGAGGGTGTACACGTTTCTCTGTGAAATGCAGCTATTCATTATTATTTTTTTTATACTTGGCTATGTTGCAATGATTTCATTTATTTTTGTTAATCGAGTTCGAGAATTTTTGATAAGATTTTCATGAAGGTCAAAAGATCGTTCGTGGGGAGGAAAAATGCAATAAATATTTCAAATAAATATAATTTTTCATTCCAAAGTGATATCAAGAAAATTAAGTTATCAGTTCAAATATTTACAATCATTTTTTTACAGATTTCTTTTCTTTTTCAGAAGGCAATTTTTATTTTTCAAAGCTATATAAAGAAAATTGTGTCGTCATTTTTCTACTGAGTACGTTTTTACTGCTTATTCCTCTTCCGTCGCATTTTGAATATCGTGATCTTACATAATAAACGGATATCAGTGTCACATTTATTCAACAATGTCTCTCATTTATTAATACAGTTCAAAGATTATTTTCTCACCAATAAATGAATATTATGGAAATTTCTTCCCAACGTGTGGATTCTGGGTCTTCAAGGGAAGAATAAAAATAACAAAATTCCATTTTTTCCCGCTTTTTACACGATTGTCCAATTTTTTATTAACAACGATTTTGCATTTCCGAAGGAAGCAGCTGCTGGACCATTCAGTAGACGTTACAATAAGTAACCGAACATTTTTTCACATATTTGGAAGCCCAGAAAATTTCGTAAACCTGACTGTTCCCTGAAAGACTCAGTATACACACCGTGCAATCGAAAATATAGTATACACGCACGCCAGGTTAAAACATCGGTATAAAGTTTTTTTTTCGGATGAAAATTACCATCAAGACAATTTTATGAAAGACGCGAGCTCCAATTTTCTAGCCGTTTCATGAACAAAATGCGAGGGAACAAAAGACTCGGAACTCGGCTACTACAGAGGCAAGATGAAAAGAATATCCGACGTGAGGGCTATGCGACTATTTCAATTTTGGGCTCGGTGGGTCAGTTGCGAGGATGCGGAGTGGAACAAGTGAGTCTCGTTCTATTGTGAGCTGTATTATGCAGGTGGCTCCTCCGTAGTCAACGGCTATCCATTCCATGCCATTTGACTCGGCTGGTGCATCTAAAAGGCTAACTTATTGGCCCTCTTAATCAAGTGACTTGCGAAGACACTCACACGCGCACAAGCAAATGGAAAAAAAAGAGAGAAGAGCGAGGTGAATAAGAAAAAAAACGAGTTGCACGAGCGAGACACGAGTCGAGAGACTTCGATGCAAGTCCAGGGTTATGTGGTTTTTGTAGTCAGGCCCGAATCTGTGCACGAACTCGTCATATTATCCTCTCTAATACTGACAGATTGCCATGTCGTTTCATGCTCATTTTCCTTCGCAGTACCAAAATATACCGGAATGTATAACTGTGTGCATAGACATTTATAAAAAATGTAACCTTATAGTCTACTTAACGCGCTCCAACCATATTTTTTATCTATACGACCTGAAAGATTCAAAAAAATCATGTTCGAGTGCTACTACGCTGTGAGCACGTCGCAAATGACAAAAATTAACCACGCTCTCGTCTTCTTTCTCTATACGTATCCCTCTCTTGTTCAACAAAAACTCTTTCCTAAATCGGCGAGTCCGTGCAAAGAGACGCGAAGATGCGAGACGAAAGCGCCAGAAGGTATAAAATACGAAAGGGGAAAAAAGATGAAAAGCACCGACGTCACACCGCAAAGTGTTCCGGTGCTAGTTAATTTGTCGTGAAATATGAAATTTCTCAATGGCACTAATAATTCTTAAGAAGACATGAGCGAAACCAAATTTTCAAACCTCGCTGTGCGATGTATCGTCTTCTTTAACATTCCCATGCATACCCCACACTTTCACACGTTCGGCTTTCGAATGACACGTTTTTTTTTTTCCCATCGAAACTCTCACATTTCTAATACTTTCATATAAAAAATGCCGGTCCGACATCAATCGAAAAATATCAAATCAACGTCTAAGCGAAGTCTTATTGTGCGTTTAGGCGTCGACGAAAGAGTTTTGATCGATTGTGCCATCGCATTAAAGAAAAGTACAGAGAATGAGATACAATGACGTGATATAGGCAAAGCGAGTCTGATGTTCGCCGTGTAGCTGGCATGGACATATGGTCAGCTGAGATGAAAAGAGGGAGATGGAAGAGAAAAAAAAACGATACAAAACGGCGACAGAAGTTGGGAGTGTCGTCGGGCGATATATCAAGGCTTAAACTAGTGTCCCGGATGGCAGGGTTGCGTGTACCAGCCCCGGTATGACCAGAACGGTTTTATAGAGGGCGACACGGACGTATGGCCCGGTTGCTTGCTTTTTCCCTGTTCGTCTGTCTCTCTTTCCTCTCTTGCGATATTTTAAGTGAGCCTCGCTGTACGTAACGTGGGAGGGAAGGGGCGACTAAGTTGCTGGCATTAGTTAATAGCTTCGACACTATTATACTGATGTGCGAGCGCGGGGAACACGTGGTGAATGAACCGAAAGAACGAGTGAGAGAAAGTCCCCATGACCGAAATGCGGTTTCCAATCTGTTGCGTTTTCGTGACACTGCGTCCGATCCCCATTCCCGAAAAAAAAAAAAAAAAAATCATACTCTCGCCTTTGTGCTCGAGCACGAATCACCCAAGCAAACTTTTTCAAAAGAACGCTCACTCATCATCGTCGCTGATGAGTTATCTTCGGTGTCGAGAGGTCAAAATGATTTGCAATATGTACCCGATGAATTTTTAGGATCGCAGCTTTGGACAACAGCAAACGAGGAAAATGAAATTTGTTTTGTTCCATTAATTTTTTCGATGTTCGTGTGATACTTAGTTACTCATATTTTCCCGCATCGACATTTTTGCCAGCAAAATTTTTATAATTTCAATTACCCAGCCTCATCGGAATAATTGTATCTCAATTGGCACATTAATCTCGATTAAAAAGTTACATCGAACGACTTGTTAGCTCGCCAAGTCTCTTGAAACTTTTATATTTTATCTTTATAGATGCGCGTACTGTAAAATGGCTATATGCCTATATATGAAGGAAATAAGACGAGACATTGGCACACTTTTCGATTTACTTTACCAAACACTAGAAGCAACGTCATATACATATATATTATATTCACGTAAAGAAAAAGATATACGAGAGGTTCCGACGTTACAAGCTCTTCAAAGTTATTATAAAAATAATCAAAGTTTCTTCCTGCCATCTCAGAGAGTGCCTGAGTTTTCTGACGATCTTTTCGAGAGAAAAAGAGAAAGGAGCATCATGAACCTCCTATACACACGAATACATAGACAGAGAGACCATGGGAGAGAGAGAAAGAGAGAGGGAGAAATGAGAGATTCTTTCAGATGGTTCGCCCTGGGTACTCGCTCACCACGGGTGGCTACGGGGAGGGAGGCGCTTCGTTACGTTTGACAATTATGCGTTAATTTACACCTAGCGATACTTCAAACGGTTTTTATTCATTGCGCGTCGAAGCGAGTTAGGAAGAAAGTGCCAGTACGCCAAGTCGATGCGGACCTCGGTCTCAAGGGTCAGGCTGGTAGCACGAGATACTTTGCACCAAGCGCGCGCGCGCGGAGAAGAGCCTGTATCCTGTATACCCGAAAGGATAACGTAAAAATACAAACAAAAAAAAATACATGAAAAATCACGGAACGATGAAATAAAAAAAACGAAAGAGGACGAAAATAGAGAGCCAGAATGACGAGGTTGAAATCTCCTTTGCCATGATTTCTGAGGCATTTTTTTACTTTCCAACTTGGAGTCGTCAGTGAAGAAGATGAGAAGAACTCGGGAGTTACGTCCAACATCGCCATGTACACGATCTCTTTCGTCAAAGGACCGATATGTTAATGCACGAAGCTTCTCTGAATGTGTAACGAGTATGAAGGAGAGTCTACTGAACTCTGTGCATGATTAGCTCCGCACCCTTTGCAATGTCAGTATCACGAGACACCAGGACGTTCCCCTCATCCCACTTATTATCATATCGCCGATATACTTTTACATTAAAGGATCCTCGGCCATTCACAAGAGATACGACGAAAAACATTCGAATTGCAAGAATAAAAAAGTTGCGGTAATCAATGAATATCATGTACTTCTGAAAAAAGTGAACGAGCCTTTCAATTTTTCCAAATTCGAAACGGGGAGAGCAAGTCATTTGAACAGAGATCGGAGCAGAAATTTGGGAAAAATGTAAAAGTTGAATTAATAGACGAAAAAAAAACCAATTCCTTCATGAACAAATAGATACATAATTGTAACTAATTTATTGATACTTATGAGATCATAAAATTTCATTTGACTGTTTATTACGAAGCAAATGAGATTCACCCCCGCTCGTAAAAGTTGCAATTACAATTTTATTAGAAGCAACGAATAATTTACACTGAATTGGTGTTTATATACGCTTTGAACTCCGAAATAAAGCAAAACTGAAGGCTCTTGGTAAATTTCGGCGATTCTCGCGTTCCACATGGGCGACTTTCGTAGATCGTAACGACCCGACGTTTAAGACGAGACTTAATTCAAGAACAAAAACGGTCAAGGTCCACTCCGCATACGCACGTAACACGCACGAGTACAAATATACGATTGCGAATCGTGAGGACGCAACTGCTCGACAGATCGGTACTCGCTCGTGCGTGAGCAAGTGGTTCGGGTATGGCCAAACGCTTAAACCATTATTGTCCTCTTGCAGGGTGCTTCGATCATTAGAAACCCGTTCGACGGTTCCACGGTGCTTAATAAGATCTCGATCGCTGGTTCGTCGATGCCGAGGGCGGGAAGCATGCATGGCAAAACACCAGCGATGGTTTTATAGCGGGAAAACTCAACCCTATTCTCGTTCCTTTGCCGGCCTCGAGTATCAGGCAAAAGATCGGCAATTAACCCGTTCCGTTTCGTATCAAAAAACGGTGAACGAAGAATTTTTATAGTGTGCGCGGATAGGCGCTCCGTGCGAGGGTCGACGCCGGGTCGTAGCGACGATTCTCCATATTATTCGCAGAAAAAGTTCAGGAGCCGGGACGCGAGATATTGCACGATAAGTGGGGATGGCATATACAAAAAATATATATACCTATGTGTGTTTTATATGTAGTACTCTTTTGGCAGTACAACGGCACGTGTCGTCAACAATGGGAGCGAGTGACTCTGCGAGCATATCCACCCGGCATCATCAATTGCCGTTCTCGCATGGATCCTCTCTCGCGCCCCTAAAATACCAAAAGCAAACACGACTCTCTGGAGCGGTGCAGGCAAAAAAAAAAAAAAAGCATTTACTCAGCGTCATGGGCGTGTCTCTCTCACGCCGTGGACTGTGCTTTGTGTTTTATTGTTTGGAAATTAATGATCTTTTCGTATCGACGTGTATACATATATTTAGAAAAAGAGGAGTCCTAGGATCGACGTTTCGTCCTGGATGTGATATGTTTTTGACCCGTGGACGTACGTGCTATTTTACCGCCCATTTTTACGCGGCCACGTCTGGCCGTTACGTCCTTGTACGTTTAGATCCATTCGAGCGTTCGCATGCACCCGATTTGCAAATGGTTCCCACATAATAACTTTGGTTACACGCGTCTGCTATTATAACTGTGCAAAAAAAAAAAAAAAAAAAAAAAAAAAAAAAAAAAAAAAAAAAAAAAAAAAAACAATTGACAAAGTGACGAAAATGCACGAAGATGCCTCGCCAGTGAGCCACGTCAAATCACCGCGTCGATTTTTTTCTCCGAATGCAAAATAGAATGGAAAAAATTGCTTCGGACCGTATGCACGGTCATTGGCAAGTTAGCATTGCAATCAGAACTCAGTGAAAAGAAAAAAAAAAAGAAAAAAAAGACTGGCTACAATTGTACGACTCTTTTGGGCTTGAGTAATCTTTGAAAGAGCATAAAAACGTCCGAGAAAGCAAGGACAGCAGAGAAGAGAAAAAAAACACCGGGCGAGAGTAAGGAAGAAAACTAACTGTTTCGCTTGAGAAAAGTTATATGGCTGTTTTATGAAGGTTACAGGCGAAAGGGGATGAAAAAGAGATCCCGTGGAATAAGGGAACCGTGGGAGGTCCCGGAATGCTCAAGAGCCCATATCTATTCAATCGCCTGGCATATTGATATAAAAAGCCATCCAAAAGCCAGAGAACGAGGAGAGCAAAAAAAAGGTGAATAAATTTCCAAACTTCCTGGTACAACGAGAGAAAAAGAGAGCGCGCGGGAGCTAACTCGGGATGGACATCGGTAACTTGGCTCTATCTGTTCGCCCCGCGCAATCCTCATCCCTTTCCCCTCGAAAAACCAAACTGAGAACCATATATCAAGAAACTTTCCGAGCCGATGAAACCACGATCGAGTCCATGTTTCAAATGACGCCTAGCAGCAGGAACGGGGGCATCCCCTGGTGACTATATTCACCTCTCTATCACCACTGCCTTTTCGCTTATGGCTACTATATGAGCTCAACGTAACGTTGAACGAATGGTCGACGTTACTTTAATGTCCATTTGAAAAGAGTGCAATTTAAAGATCCTCAAAAAGGAGAACGCACTTCACTTTTTTTCATATTTCAACAAATAACATTTTGGAAAATATTTTTAATATGGAAACATCGATCCAGATTGAAATGATTCCTCAAAATGACGAACTTCTCTTGCGGGCACAGTAAAATTTCAATTTCACATAACGATTTTATCGTCGACTGCGTCCCAACGATTCTCCATATGTGACAAAATGATCGCTGTATCTAAACTACGATGTCAAATGAGCACGAGACTTTTGGCCGATCGTGCGGAGGATTTTCACAGCTGTCAAATCGCGCGGTTATCGATGATGGATCTGGATTGTGAAGGCTGCATACGGTGGGGGGCAGTGGGAGAGAATACGGAGCAACAAAAGAGAAGGATCGAGGGGGCGATTCCGGCGTAACTCGCTTTCATGCACCTTTAGTTTCGAACCCCTCATGCTACACCTATATATGTTTGTATATAAATATATATATATACAGATATATTTCTCTGCTAATGGGAATATCATAAGCGAATGCCAAAACTTGCTTCGATCAGGCCCACATCGAACAATAGATGAGCCCTTCGTCTTTGAGCGATAGGGAAACGGCCAAAGAATTGGGAGCTCACCACTTTGACGTATTTGTGACGGATCTTTTTCCCAGCTTTTCATAAGCTGTAATAATAGATCGACGAACTTGACCTCTTTCTGGCACAGCCTTTTTTTCGGCCGACTCTCACGCATCTATCATCATTTTTTTTGGCCCAGGATTATTACCTTTTTTCTTACGATCCGTTAAGCGAATTTGCGAAATCTCAAATTTGAACAACAAATTATTGCGTGACAGACTTGGGAACTTTATCAATTATTAATGTGATTTCAGAGCACAATCCTTTCAATATCTTTGAACCAACGGATTTGGATTAACATTTGCTTCGCGCTATTGGTAGGATTTCTACTCGAAAGTTTGCTTGCTTTTGGTTATCGCGGAGCTCGAAGAGCCAGAGGCAAGGAAATATATACGCGGATATTTGTATATATATATATTTATCGTCTGCATCAATTGCTGTGCTGATACGCACGTATGGGCGATGCCGACGCAGCAGAGAGATGGCAGCATTCTCACTATCCCTTTTCCTCGTCCCTCTTCGTCTCTTTCACGTATGGGTATATACGAATAGCCCAGCGGGGAGCCAGCAAAAACGGGATAGACTACACAGACACACTCGATGAAAGTGCAAACAACGCTGACGCAAAAGGGGTGCACGTGTGTTTACCGATAGTGAAATCGGTCGGACGGTAAAACTGCGATATAAAAAGACCGCACAATAGAGACGGAGATATGTCATCGTAATATAATGTCTATCCTGGAGCGTGCCGCTACGAATCCTCGACGTTCCTTAATTTTGTCACCCTGATCATCGTCACGGCTACTTAGAGTTGTCGCGTCACTTGAAATCGAGAGAAAATCGAGCCCAGCGAGCTGTTTCATCATTTCCGGACAAATATTGTTTTTTCCCTCTGCTGCTGCTGCTCCAATGGATACGGAATGAATTTCAATAATTTGAGGCTGCTGAAATGCTTTGGAGTCTAAATATTCCAGACTTTGTATGTACGAAGTTTTCGACTAATTTTCGCCAAATTTGGAACGAGAGATTCGAGGCCCTTGAGTTATTTTGAATTGTGGATGAAAAAAGTTGGTTTAGATTTTTGTGTCACAGTGCAGACTCGTTTTGCGGGTCTGGCATCGGGACTAGCAGCACACCCTCGAACCCGGCAGCAGAGACCAAAGGCTGTGAGGGAAAGAACTGAACCCAAAGCCAAGTAGTAGAAAAAAGGACCCCAGCAGCGGGTTGAGGCGATTCAGCAAGGGATGAAGGGGGAGGGAGATGAGCCGGGCACGTGGCTCACGTGTTTGCCGGGTACACACGGGCTCAGTGTTTCGTACACACACGGCCGTTCGAGATACAATGCTTGATCGGTTACCAAAACAGCGACGCCGTGCCCGCTATAAGCGATATTTATGTCAGAAGAAAAGGGTCGAAGAGAGCGATAGAGAGAGAGAGAGAGAGAGAGAGCAAAATAGAGAAAATAATAGAGAGAGACAAAATGTGCGGTGTCGTGGAAAAAGAACAACCAAAGTGACGCGTGTGTGCACTTTGACCCTCGATTTATGGGAAGCGAGAAGCAAACTCAGCTCAGCTTTCTCTGTCTCTCAGCCACTGTACTCAAGTATATTACCGAATTGCCTTACGTTGCACGTTATATAAAGGATTGTACACAGACTTTTTGCAAAGTGTTATTCATGAACCTGCTCCTTGTCCGCATCTTCGTCCACGTCATCCATTACGTAATTGAATGTATATTTTATAAACTCAGTCACGTAACAGATGATGAGATTAGAATGTGCCAATATGAAAACGATGAATAGATGGAAACCGTTGCGAAAATGATTTTCCAAGTATTCAATCTATGGAGGACCTTAACGACTGCGAGTATGAACGAATTCCATCAATTCTTGGTAAGCTATCGGTGTGTATAAATATAAGTTATTTCGGGGGCTAAATATGCATCAACGTTGCGAATCGCGTTGGCTATTTCTTTTTCTAATGATTTTTAACCTGATTCGTTTATCGTGGGTCGCTGGAGCCCCGAGCCATTTTCCTTCTCTTCCGGAAGTGGGTGTGTTGACGGCAAAAAATAATCTATTTATTACATTTTTTTTGCAATTTTCATCGCGTGCCCCTCAAGAAACAGAAATTTTTTCAGATTTTTCATCGTAAATCACGTTTTTTAACATACCCACGTGGATCTTCAGCGATCCACGATAAACCTAAGCGGTGTCGAAAAAAAACTATCAACTGATCGGGGCTAATAATTTTTTGAATTTTTCCTCCGGGAATTCGAAATATTTCAACGCATTCGAATCATTGAATCAAACGAATAGAGACCCAAACATTTTTAACTTCAAGTGTAAATAATTTTATTCACAAATTTTAAACACTCACTTTCCGTTGATCGCCATCATCCGTTGGTTTTTGGGTTGCACTTCCAGATCCTTCGCAATACTTTATTCGCTGACGGAATCACTGAAATACCCGCGAATACCTGAAGATCGAACAAACGAAGAAAAATAATGCAGGCTGACCGTAAACCAAAAAAATAATATGATATTTAAAAAATATAAATGTGTATGTATTTAGTGGTGATGAAAAAAGAGAATGAACGAGGGTGATGGGACAGAGATTTTCTGGGCATCGAGTTGCGATCGAGTTGAGATCGGTGAGATCGAACGTGATGGGGGCAAAAGGCTGGGGGTTTTTACACCGTTGATGTCACGCTAAATCTCCGATGCATTGTTCGCACCCTCGATTTTCCAACAGGGAGGACCCTTTGCAATCGCCGACGTGCTATTTTACGTTGTGAGCGTATATCGAAAATTTCGATCAATCGCCGAAAAAAGTAAATCTGTATTAGGGGAAAAAATATTAAATTTATAAAGAATTATCGAGACAACGTGTGAACTGATTGCGATTTGTAATTATTTGATTTGAATGTGTGTTCCAGCTGTTGCGAAATATTTATTGGAAAATCGCTTAATGAGTTATTATCGTTGAAAAGATAAATGAGATAAAAATGCTGTGGACGCATCGGCATCAGAGATTTACGTCGAGCCCTCGTCTCGTGGCAACAACGTAGCCCGCGGCCCGAGAGCTTTTCGAGGGACAATTAATAACGGTAGCGAGAATATCGCAGGAAAAGAGAAAAATAATGTAGCGAGGTGAGGCGAATAAGAGAGACTTGGTTTTGCGCGTACGAAGTTGCGCGTAATGGCAATTTACGCCACCCACGAGACCAGATAACTTCATATCTTCGAGGTAATCATTTATTCTCTCAATGCGAGGGGGCCCTGAGAACGATATTGCCAAATTGAATTAGATAAGTCTGATAATGTGGGCAATGCATCTCTCGTTACGAGGACGTGTTTCAATAACTACCGCGCAAAATAATGGTTATTATAAAATATCAATTCGACGCTATTTGAGAAACTCTTGAAATTACGTCATCGAGAGGTTTCATGCAGAGCCAACAGAATGACTGAATCAATAAATTCATAAATCGACAAAAGTGAGGCAGGGTCCGAAAATAATTGTGACTTATTTTCATTTGTTGGCGTATTTTGTGAGCCAGTAGCGGAAGCTCGAGTACGGAGGCTGTCAATCGAAAATAAATTGAAGGCACACGTCATATTACGTAAACTCAATGAAGACATACTACGAGAAGTATATAGCAATGGAGAAATGGCCATTTCGCAACTGTGGCAGGTTTGCCAGGGGCGGAAAAGTTTTAGGGAGAGGATGTTTTGCTAGAAGCGTGCGATCGTTGCCACGTGGCTGGGATTAATGTGTTTTGATTTTTAGACTTGACATTATAGAATATCCGAGTGTATAAAGCCTCGTGCTCGAACCAACAGGGTCACATGTACATTTTGTGTAGGCAAACGCGTTTCATTGTCTTTATTCCTTTCTCTCTCCATCTCTCTGGCGTGTAATGTGGATCCTGGTATCGAAGCGAGAGATGCGCCTACGACGAGATGGCAGCAGATATTATAAGGGCACGAGAGCGTGTGCGAAAAGTCTTTTGGTTGTTGGAGGTGAATCGGCAAATGGTATTCGACAGAGAAAGAAAGAAAGATACTCGTTCCCTGAGGACTCGGTAAAATGCAGAGAGAACGAAAAGATCGAGATTCCGGGAGCATGACTATGAAGCTGATTCATTCGCCCTCTGACGTTTTAATAAATACCCCAAGCATCCACAATTTCACGTCCCATCCCCCGCAGCCTTCCTGTTGCTTGCTTCGCGCCGCGATCTATCTCTTCTCTATACTCTTCTAGACACCCCGCGTATATTTATTTCATTCTCTTAATCTCCTGTGCTCTTCCTTTCTACGCGTCATCTACGCGCCGTAGAATAAAAGAGAAAAGAAAAAGCACACGTTTCTTTTTCACGGCAGAGATTGATTTATAATGACTGCCTCGGCCCCACTCAGCTACTGCGCTCTCTCGAGTCTTTAATCTTCGTCCAAATTTCAATCTGATTTACAGCTCGAAGGCCAATCATTATTATTATACCTATCTAGCTACCGTATAATACACAGTGATACACGTGATTTGCCTCCATTTTTGAACCATATGCTACAAGATTTACCACCTTGTCATTTATCATCTTCTCTATAACCATCTCCGAGAGAATCACCATTGGAATAATTAAACCTCCCATTACCCTGAGAACCTGTATTTCAGGTGCTGCTGCTGGCTGAAGGAAACAATCTTCCAATTTTGTCGATACTTTTTTATGTCTTACCAGCAACGTCTCGGTATCAACATTCTGATCTCGACGATCAGGTCCAACTAAGAAAACCATTACGGAATTAATCTAAAACATTTTTCCATTCGATATCAATTTATTATTGCAAACGTACTTTTTGTACACTTTTTTTTTGTACGCCCAAACGAAAGGAAGAGATAATGCTCGGAATTGTGATTGCTCGAGAGTTCAAGAGTTGGCAAAAGTTTTAAATGGAACAATCGGGACAAAAAGAAAAGGCGATCCTCCAGAAGTAAAAGTATTAAATATGTTCATTTCTGTCTATGAGCTTTATGGAGCGTCGAGAACAAGGTTTTGGTTGAGAGTCGCCTGCATCGGAAATACTCGAGCCACATAGAGTCTGCGAGATATCAGGAACTATACAGGAACAAGAATGGAAGAGGGTGTAGAGTGAGGACGAACGCTGAAAAGGGTGTGAGAGGGTGGGAGGAATAGCAATTAAAAGTATCTGGCGTAATCTGCGTTAAACTTGTTCTCGGTGGTTCGGTGGAAGAGAAGGCATTATTAAAACGTGCCGAGTTCCTCTCGAGACCGCGGCACGAAAGTCTTTTCTCTCCTGCTCCCCCCTCGCTCATCGTTCCTCCTTTCTTCAACCCTCTCGCCGTCTCTTTCCCTCCTTTACTCTTCGTTTCATTTGCCACACTTAAAAGTACAAAACGACCGCCTCCTAGTCACCGAGGCCATGTCGCGATATCTGTGGCGTGTACGAAAGTTGCTGATTTTCAGCCATAATGTTTTCAAGTATTTTGCATAGACGCGCGGCAGATTCATTGGGGAAGATTAGAAAGATTCTTATTCAAAAAGATTCGACGAAAATGGCTCTAAGAATCGACCGATGCTTTTGACAATATCGCGATAAGATATTGATCGAGATGTGGATAAGATCATGCGATGCCGTAAAAAACTTTTTTTTCCAGGATCGAGGTAAACGTTCGATTCAGAATGAATTAAAATATTTCCACGAAAGTGTGAAAATATGTAGAAGCAAGGAAGAGAGTAAGAAAAAATATAAGGGTGCTCTAAGAGCAGGGAGTCGTGAGTACGAACAAGATTCGTAACACTCTTGGCGCGAGAACGAAAGAAGAGAAAGCGAATATCCGTAGAGGTGTGCGAAACCGAAAAGACCGTTAGACTGGTACGGAAAACCTGGTCCAAGTTTTCTCGGAGCAGTCTGCACAGAGCTTGAGAAGTAATCCCGAGACGGTAAGGGCGCGATGCTATAGGTCGTGGAATAAGATGAAAATACCTTTGGAGTTAGAGAGGTCTTATACGAGAGTGGAGAGAAACGCCGCACGGGAGAAAGAGGTGGAACATTCTCTCTCACGAAAGTGAGTAAAAGAGAGAGAGAGAGAGAGAGAGGGAGGAATTCTCTACCGAGCGCTCAAACCCCGACAATTCCCGATGCTTTTATACCCTCTAAAGGGGGTTGAGAGATCCAAAGACCTCTTGTTACCTCGACTCCGCAAATAATATAGCCGAGAGAGAGAGAGAGAGAGAGAGAGAGAAGTACTTCAATTTACTACGCAGAATTTCACGATAAAACGCGAGAGTAGTCGAGTTCTCGTCGTGGTTTATAACTTTGTGTAACTCGACGCATTAACGCGTCAAATATATTCGTTAAAATTTATAATTTCTTCAAATCTCGTTCACGGTCTGTGTCTATACGAATCTTTGTATATTCACATCAATGATCGTGGATTAAGTGACATTCGTACCACGTCAACAATTTTCCTGACGGCCATCGTCAACATATTCCAGTATAGAATTTTCACCGGACACACTCCGGACATCATTATCATATCGCTTTGGAGTAAGCATCCCCTTTTTTTGCACTTTCATTCGTTCGAATCAAGTAAAGTTCCTACAAACAAAAATATATCGACGCGTGGAGCCGAGAATATATAATTTCGCGATCATTGCTCCTGTTTGAGTTAGAGTTTGAGTCACGCGAATCCGAGACTTTTCGATAGACAAAACAATTTCTTCGAATTAAACATCATCGATTAATGTACTGAGAATGAGAATAAAGCATTTCTCGGCCAGTCTGTACTTTCGTATTGTTCCGTTGAATGTCAAACGTTTAAAATTTTTACACGATATCCGGAGGAGAAAAAACTCTCCCGTCGTAGTCGATTGCTTTGTCCTCGTGAAGCTTTGATTTCTTCTCTTCGTGTTGCACGATGAGGATCACGAACGGCGAGAGAGAGAGAGAGAGAGAGAGGGAAAAAGTGAGAAGAGCGATCGAACAGTCAGTTGGAGAAAAAGAGAGAGAGAGAGAGAGAGAGAAATATACATGTACAGTGAGATCAAGAGTTGGGCTGAAACAGAAAGAGAAAGAGAAGGCATAGCGGGATGATACGGAATACAGAGAGAGAAAGAGTAGTACCGGGTACAGGAGAGTGAGCGATATTTACATGCGATTTGCATACTAGTTGATCCCTATTGCTTCCATCTCCAACGAGGCAGCAGCAACGGCTGCCAGGGATGCCTGCCGCAACGCGACCCTACCAAACTTTACAAACTCACCCTCTCAATTTTCCTCATCCTCCGACCCTTACTCACAGTCTTTCCCTTTTTCAACCTCGCGCTCTCTATTTTACTGTTTTTTCTCTCTCGTTTTTATTTTTTTTTATTTTTTTTTCCGCACTCTAATATATGGTCCCTCAAACGCATTCACATACGAGCGAACTAATTGTGATTAATATTACAACGGAATAGCGTAAAATTGGCATTTTTGGATGAAAAATCGAAGGGGACGTCGATGAACGAGAATTGAAGCCAAAATCAGAAAAAAAAAATAAACATCTCGTTAGAGCGAGAATGAAAAAGAAATCATAGTCGTTTCGAGCGAATAAAATCGAAGAATGACTATAGAGTTGTAAAAAAAACATCACGATGCTAAAGAGGACTTGAAGTAACGGTGAAAAAAGAGACGGAAATGAGATTTAAGGATAAAGGTTGGCAAAGGACGTACCGTTGGCCGTAATCGGATCGTATAAATGTTAGTTAACTATCACAGATAGGGGCACCGAAAACGGTCGTGCGCAAGGATACCAGAGGATAGGAGAGTGAGTTCGGCAAAGTAGCCGGGCTATCCTCACTCAGAGAGCGGACGCACTTTCCCTTCCGCTGTCTCTATATACGTTTTCGCTCCGGTGTGATGGACGCACCGAGAAGCCTTCCTATCTCTTGGCCACGAAATCCAACGAATTAGCAAGCGAATAATTAAGGCTGACTACAGCCCCGCGAGTACAGCTGAACTCACGAATAATTCACGTTGTAAATAGAGTTTCCTTCGGAGAACAAATCTCTGAGTCTCTGGAAAACGTTATAATCGTGTCTCATTCAATTTCATGCAAACCACTTTAATTACGGATCTTCCATGAAACCTTGATTTCGATTTTTCAACTGTGCAATCGGTTTGATTTGTTAAAAATGAGAAAATCGAATTGAAGCCTAAAAATCCAATAAAAATATTTTTTTCACATTTACAGATTCGGAAAAGTCTGGCAATGGATTTCCTCCGGCAATGTTGAGCTGAACTTCATGGAATCGTAGATTCAGGATGTTCGGAGATTACTTCCTTCTCGTTCCTTTTTTCTTGTACTTCGAAAATAAGAGAGAATGAAAAAGGAAAAGAGAGGGAGAGAGGCGATTGATATCTGAAGAGGTGCTCTCATCCGGTGTATGTGCCACGTGCACCCCGCTTCGACCTCGTCTCCTAATTAACTCGGTGCTCGCCAGCTGACCCCAAGGACCTCGGACCTTGCATCGAAGTTCGAGGCAGTCTCAAGTCGCAAGCCCAAGACCTTAAACACATCTTAAGCTCGCTACTGGCACGGTTGAGCATTCACGTATGTGAGCTGAGAGCTGCAAAAGGCCGGAGCCCAAAAAGAATGCTCGTTCCTTCGATAAAGCCATCATCGTGCCACCATCCTACCAGCAAAACCGACACATGTGCACACACAACCACACAAACCTTGTCTTCGCTTCTCGCTTGCTGCCACAGGGTAGACCATCACTTTTTCGCCAGTGAAAAACAACTTCGAGGATGCAGGCTAACTTTTTTACACTCCTATAGAAACAAACATTTTTTCATATCATTGCAGCGACATAATTCGCTAATTCATTTTTTATACTTTTTTTTCCAATCCCTAAAAAACTTTTCAATAATTTGCATGAAAAAATGTCGTCCAAATTCTACAAATCTGTATCGAAAATTGAATAAAAGTAATTCTCTGGAGATTCTTCATTTTGCACAATATTCTGAGTCCTTGGTCAACTTCCAAGTAACTCGGACACACAATAAAAATGTTCGATAAATTAAAATCCATATGCACCGAGAAACCCCTAATATTGTTTGTGAAAGTGAAAATTCACGTGCATCTGATGCATCGAAATGTTGATGCTACGAATTAATGAATAACGGCAAAAGAAATGTTTCTAATGGAATTGAAAGGCAATAATTGTAGCACATAAAATGCGGAGGTGGCGTGAGGCGTCCGGTAGTTCGATCGCACACGATAGATCGTGATTTCGTGGCTTCTTCCCTCTTTCTCCTTCGCTCGTACGATTGTTCCCCTCTTCCTCCCTCTCTCTCTCTCTCTCTCTCTCTCTCTCTCTTGCTCTCTATCTGGTTTTCATACGTGTGTCCAGGGACGCCACGATTCTGCACCTTCATCCCACACTACGGGACGATCCGCGATCTCTCGTGGTCTGCGGCTGTTTCGTTAATTAAAACGAAGCAGCGAACGTATAGGTACGGGTTAATTTTATGCGGGTGGCACGAGAGAAGGCCCAAGCTTGCATGGCTTTGCCATTACAGACCCCCCTCCCGTTCCCCGTTCTTCTACCCTTCCCTTAATTCCTCCTATCTTTACCTCTCGGAGTCCATTCATCACACACGAGCTCAATGTACCAGACGCCGTAGAGACATGTCTCGCCCTCAACGAGAACGCGATGATGTTGCAGCTCATCTCGAACGACAAGAATTACTACGTCCCATTGCTGAAGATCGTGCCCTCACGGAGCCTCATTTTTTACGCTAAACAAGTATACTCTTTCCTTTTTCGCTCACAGAAACAACGATCTTCACAAAAATTCTAGAACCTCGCTATGATTTTCGTTGCGAAATGGAAAACGTTACTAACGTCGATTCACGACGCTAATCCTGAAGAGTCATCGTTTATTCTTGAGCGATTGCATGTGGTTGAAAAAATTATATTCGACTTTCTCGTCCTCACTACCGTTCAGGGCCCAAAGGGCTAATGTAACACTATCGAAATTTGACCACCGTGCTGATTGTAAGAAGATCGAGCATCTGATTACTTCCCAAGCCTAACGAAAAATCATTAGAATAGTTTTTGTTTTTTTTTTTTTTTCATCGAAGAAATCGTACGTCGGATTTTAATTACAGAAACCACGACCCGCTAATATATTATTCGTTAATTCGCCGATGCAAAGGCCCAGGAGAAGTGTAGGTCACATGTTTGGAGTCGACTAATGACATACGCGCTTCTTTTACATCTCACAGTTGCATTCTTCGTCGTCGTCTCTGATCAACTGCCGACAATTTCAGCAGGATTCTCCTTTTGTATCACACGCGTGGAATAATAAATCGAGCTGTTGTTCATTCTCGCCAAATCGGGACGATCGGAAACCGATCGAACGAATTTTTCCCACAATACGAATTTTTCGAGCGCCGTTTTGCGTGAGCCCCGCGTATATTCACCTTTCTTTATTTTAACGAAGGATTAATTGGCGCCGCGGGGTTCCTCGGTCCTAGCGAGGACAAAAGTTTTCGCACGAGTCACGTGCGGCAATGTTGGGCATGAGTGCGTTGAGGCAGGAATATTTAACGGACTGCCAATTGGAAAAAAATCACGAGCAGTATCGAAAGAAAAAATACATCGAGCGAAAATTCATTCGACGTGATTATTTCGTACTTGGAGGTTAAAGTTTTCTCACAAAATTGATAAAAACGTGTGTGAGTTTGAGATACACATGTTTCTTCGAAATAAAGAAAAAAATTAAACGTTTTGAATCGGCAGGAAACCCAGGCCTGTTTTCGCAGGAATTTATAATCTAAGTTACAATTCAACGCATATAAAACTATCGAAAACACATGAACGGGAAATATGTAGGCCAGTCGGAAGGATGGAATATCCTTGGTCGATTGAGAGAATTTGGCGCATGGGATTTTGCAGTGCCGACTGGCGTGAGTAACGCGTTCGATATGAAAAATAACATGAGAGAGGTGGAATTTTGAGGAGGGAGAATTTCAAATGTGTAGCAGTGCGAACGAATGAATGTTTTCGTTGCAATGACGCGAGAGCTGATTGTGAGTGATATCTCTATACACGCGGAGAATAATATAACGCGGGGTGCGAGGCAGGAGATCGGGAAATACAGAGTCGCGAAATAGTTAACAGAGCGAGGAGGAGCAGGGATCAAACGATGCCTGCCACTGCTTATGGGATCAGCGATCTGCAAAACGTACACTGTTGTTTCAGGTGGATGAGATCTCACGCGTTGGTCCGCGCATCCTGTTCATCCGTTCGTTTTAGTTGCGCGTTTTCCTGCCTCACTGCACATGGACCTATTATTCTACATGTTATCCAGACCTTTGCGTGATTTTTTTTCAATTCGCTGACCGTACGAATCCTCGTTTAATATCACCGAATAGAAAAACAGAATGCACAATTATATATTAGTTGCCGGATGAAAATTAATAATTACTCCGATAGGGAAAAGCGAAAACCAAATTTTTTAAATGATTAATAAACGTTGTTCGTTTAGTATTGAAAACAAAGCAACGAGCTCTGTTTGCCATTCAAACTGCGTGCAGAAGGATAGTGACCCTCGTAATTTAAGTTTAACGAGCAGTTTATTACTTTTTATTGATTAAGCTGCTTTGTCTCTATTTCCTTTGCTCGCTGGGGATCCAGCAAGGCGATGACAAAAAATGTTCAAATTAGGAGATTATATTCGGAGATACGAACTGAGGTTCCCGGTCTCAGAGACCCATACGAACGGGATGGCTCGTATAACGTAGTGCTCCAAGGTTAAAGAACATATACGTTACTCGTATAAACGTGTGAATCGGAAATCGACGTGAAATTCATCGGAAGTACGAGGCTCGAATAAATAATCGGACAAAAGAAGGCTCGAGCGAGTATGACGGAGAAAGAGAGGCGAGCTCCGAAAATTCTCAGTAATCGAGCGTATGTCTGCTCTCCTTCTCTGTTTGAATCGTTTTTCGCGAGGTCGGAATGAGAGCGGGATTAAAGGAGCAAGAGAAAAGATATTACACTCGCGCAGAGTATCGAGAGAACTCGGTGAGAGTCTCCCGGAGAGGAATGCGATCGTTTGCCAAACTCGGGAATCGTCAGGTAAGATCGCACATACGCAAACGTGTCTCCTAAAGAAAGAGGGTGTATGCTGTATGCTTGCGAAACTTCCAACGAGAGCAATGAGCATCCAACAGCATCGCAAAAGCTGGACCACACAAGCACTTATACATCCGGCCAGGTCTTCTTATTCCTTTTTCTTAGCATACCACGAAGCACTTGTTTCGATTCCCACAGGCAAAAGGTCTCGTATTTATAAGAGACAAAAGAAAACAATTTAAAAAAAAACAATCTCATATTTGTGGGGGCCTTCCGTTCTCCAAAGTTCAGCTTGACTTTTTGGGCACACGCTTGAAACTGAACTCGATCGATATCGAACTTTCAAATAATATAATGATCGTTCGATAGCATCAGAGCAAAAGTTCATTATCGTAACACCGTTAACTGCAAATAAATATTGAACGGTCGGAGCTTTGAACGGCGCAAAACAAAATTTTCGGTCGCATAAAATTGACATGGTGAAAAAAAAAGGTTTGTTTCGTGTGAAGAGCGCGCCACGGATTTCATTCGTTTTCTATCGGAATTGCCAGTATTTCCATTGGCCTCGAGATCAAGTTACATTTAAGGGGTCCACGTTTGTTACACGTATAGATGTAATATGCAAAATAGTAGGCGACACTACTATTGTTATTTGAACGAGTGGACGACGAGAAGCACTTGTATATACAACAACGTACATAGCAGATCGTATATTTAGCTCGAGGCTGCGAAGCCTCAACAAAGAGAAAGAGAAATGTTGCATGAGGGGCGCGAGGGAAAAGGGGGGATGATGCGTCCCGTGACACACGGGATTCGAGAACGAGACCCAAGGGGTGATTTGGTCGAACAAAAGCCATAGCCGCGGATACAAGTGAAGGCAAATTGGTAGAAAATTGATAATCAACCACCAATATAGAAGGTTTCAAATGCCACGCAGCGGTTCGTGTCTGCAAAACCACCGCCGCGCTGCATTCAATTGTCGGCGAATAAAGGCAGAAGTGAGGGCGGATGGGGACTGAATGACACACAACCTCACGATAGTCTGTACGTAAAGGATATTGGGTCAGTATAACAAAACGTCGGTATGTTAAAAAAATTATTGATAAAGATTGCGATTTATCGAGTAATAAAAATGCAAGTTCAGCGTGTGCAGGATAGTTAAGGCGCTTTGTCGATCGATCGGTTGGTAAAAACGTCCCGTACGTTTCTTTCTGACAGGAGTAAGTTTTTGTGGACAAGAGAAATCGCACTTCACTGAAAAATACGGTGTGATTCGGTTTTTTTCAACATTCAGGCTCTCCGGGAAAAGTAGGAGCTCGCTTTTTTCGGAGGGCTCCTGAGGACTAGTCCTTTGCCTGTGTCGTCTCCAGAAATCCGCCAATATGTCAAACGCGTAGAAGTGTTCGTATTAGGCAACCAATTACGCCGGCCCTTGGCTCACTCGAATGAGTATATCGCTCGATCGGTCGAAAGTTGGCTTTTCGAGTCACCGAATGGATCTTAAGTCTTGCCATTACGTTCGATTACGAGATAGTCAGCGAGGGCTAGGCACAGAAATAAAAATAGCAAGCCATGAGATTTTCGAGTTCTGGAACGTCAGTTTTCATTAAAGTAAACCAGTTTATCGGTCTCATTGCTAGCTCGCAATAGAAAATAGATTTAACGCCATATTTTTTCGATTGATATATAGATATGAATCTTCAGGACATAATACACTACATAAAAGTATCATTGATCTAAATAAATCTATAATGACGAGGGACAAACGTCCATGTACGTGCACGTGTGAGCTTTATACACTCGCCTCGTTTTTTCGGCACTTTTTTTATATGACAGAGAGAAGTAAATTTATTCCAACATTTCTTTTCGTCTCTTACAGTCTCGGAATCCCTCGACCCTCTCCTACCAGATTTATGGACTTATAGATTCTTCCTCTTTCCTAAATTTCTACTGGCGTCGTGTGTTTTATATACATTTATATGTTTTTGTATATGTATATATGGTTTGCTGTGGAGCTTGCACCCTCTAGGATTCAGCAGGAAAGCCAGCGCCGTGGCGTGAGAGCCTTCGCTTGCTTTTTCCTCTCTTTCTCTGTCTCTCTCTCTCTCTCTCTCTCTCTCTCTCTCTCTCTCTCTCTCTGCGACATTTTCGTTTCTTTTTATGTGTTTTTGTTTCGCGATATGCCGCGGTCGCATGGACCGTTCCTTTCCCCTCTTCGACGTCGCTTTTGGTACATAGACGTGTATATACGTAAAAGGATGGCACACAGGGCGTATGGTTCATGGGCTTTTCTGGTCACAGGGGGAAACTTGGTAGCTATGGTCGCGACGGTAGCTTTGCAATGTATATATCTCCGACAAGTTATATCTACGAGAAAGAGGTCTCTGGACCACATAAATTTGTCAAAATGTCCGTTTTCTCGGTCCTCCTCCCAGTGTGCACAGCACTCTTTCTTTTGTACCAGAGCGAGCAAACCTATTTCCGCAAATGTTTCTCCAAATATGTTGTACGCATATACCGGCAAATAAACTCATTCGTATTATTAATTTGAATAAGTGGATTATTTGTTCGATCGGTATGAAGTCAAAATTTTTCGATGATTCACAAGCGAACGAATTTTGTGACTCTTTGACGATACAAAACAAAACTGAGGAGACTGATATTTGTAGAAAATGGAGGACGAGAAATAAGTGGATGGTTAACGATCCATGAAGTCCGAGTCGGTCATACAGTCTCGGAAGTATATCGCGCGTCTCATTCCGGTCAACCCCCTCGAGCGATGCAGCAGCCGCCATCGCAGGCACCGCAACCGCCACCACCGCAGCGACGACGTCGTCGTCGCCACCTCTCGCTCTCTTACCCAGCGACGATGGCTTATAAATATTCAATAGCCATGCGGCCAAGATAAACTAATTAAAACTTAGATCTCGGTAGTCACTTTAGATTTTTACTTACACAAGAAGCATTTCAGCGCGACCGCCCGCTCGGCAAAGAGAGAACCGAGGGACAGAGACAGAGAGACTGAGAGAGGAAAGGAGGGATGAAGATATGAGTGAGAGGAAGGAAAGAGATGGAAAAAAAAGTCTACAAGCCCTCGCCGGTATGGGCTGCACCGATCTCGCGACCGGTACGACAAGTGCGCTCTCGGTGTATATGTATACGTATATATACGTATACGTCCATATACATAGAGGATCACCCCCCGTTGCGACCGATTCGATTCCCCCCAGCGGAGAGTCGTGATGCGCTCAAAGAAAGCTTTACTCTGTACTCTCATTAAGAAAACGACGTTCACTTATTTTTATCACTCTTCGTTCTCAAGCGATCTCATGTACACACACCCGTAGATTTATAAAAATAATACATATGGCCTGTGTGATTCGCCACTGGTTTTATTACCGCATTTTTATTCTCCTACGATATGGAGAAAAAGGCAAATACATGTACCAGTAAGACGACACCTACACGAAGAAAAGAGCATACGCTTAAGATTCCCTCCGATTCTACTAACTCTAGAAATAAGGTAATCCGTACCAATCGAGGGTTCCATCACTAAGAATCTCTCGACAAAATATCACGTGACAAGATCGAAAGGAACAAACCCAAACAAACAGTGGCACACAAACAAATAAACAAACAAATGAATAAGCAAACAAAAAAACAAACAAAAATCCTTTTACTCCAACACGAACCGTTATTCTTTCTGCTTAAACGAATACAATCATAATCGTAACCACAATCGCGATCACACACACACCCTTACAGATACACTGCGGTTACACAGTGATCGCTGTCACTGTGATCATGTTTCGTAGGATATCTTATTAGTGTGATGTTTTGTTCATGTACTATTTTGTTGTGATTTTATCATGTGATTTTTAGTCGATGATTTTTAGACGTGCTACCCCAATAATCGAGACCATGAAGCATTTTGGTATCGCTCGAAGACAGTTTCCATATCTTCTAACAGGATAATTCGTTGAAACGTGGATTTCGAAAATATATTTATATTTCAAAACCCTCAATCGGTGAAATTCGATACATTGAAATTGTTTTCCGTCTTTCTTGAGCATGTTTCGATGTATATATAGTTTCACATAAATTCAAAAGAGTTTCAGCCATTTTCAACTTCTCTTTCCACGACATCTTTCTTTCTCCGCATATATAGCGGTGTTTGCCTCTTCTCATTGCAAATTTTTGCATTCGTTGTTTGTGTTGTCTATTCTCTCATTTCCTCCTTTTTTCAACCGCCCACCTCTTTCCGTCTGGAAAAAAGGTCGGTTCTTTCGGTTGTTCTTTTTTTTTTGTTCTCATTCGTCGGGACCGGGTTTACTTGAGATATTAAAGTACCCGGTAGCTGCGTTTTCCGCGAGACTCCCCAACCCTCTGCGTATCTTCCGTGCACAGCCATACGCCCCCGTCTAAGAGCGAAAACGACGAAGAGGCCTCTTTTCTCGTTCGCCTGCTTTCGTTTTCTCGTTTCTTTTTTTTCTCCTCCTCCTGCCCCTTCTTCTGCTTCACCGCCGTAGTATTTTCGCCGTTTTTACCTTTTCTCCCCTCTCTTTCTTGCTCGGTATTTTACGGACGGCTTTATTTAATTTGTAAGCGGATTTTTGTACTAATCAACGGATTTAAGGAGGGAGGCTAGAGAGCCAAGAAATAAGAGGGAGTTCCGTTTCATATATACGTATATATTTCTGATTGTGACTGCAACAGAAGTGCCAAGGGTGGAGAAGAAAAAAAAAAACAGGCTCTCGGAAAGAGTCGACGTGGCAAAGAAAAGTGACACGGGGGAGTAGCGAATGAAAAGGTAGAGATGGACCTGCTCGTTCAGGGCGACCGCGGAGCTTCAAATTGTGAAGAAAGAGTAAGACCAATAGCTCGTTTCTCTTCACCGAGACGACAGAGTCATTTGAATTTATTTTAATTATACTAACGAATCCCTTCCCCCAAATGAGAAACGCCTAACGAATTATTTGCTCGGGGAATATGATTGCGTGGAATACTCCGCGTGCGTGTTTCTCCCTCGCTCTTGCTATCTTTGCCATCTACCATTCCTTCAGTTCGCCTAACGAGAAGGATCGACCGATACCCCTTTTTCTTCTTTACGATCAAACTTCGAAATAGTTGGAACTTTCAATTTCGTCCTGTCAGAGTTACACCAAATTTGTCATCTTCGCTCAGGAATAATCCAGAGTCACGGGACGAGAAAGGACTCTGCCGACCATCGAAGATTAGCGAATTTTCTGTCAACAACAGTCTCAGCTAAAATTCGAATTTTCTCGATATACATTTTTGGCAAAACGGGAGGCGATATGAACGACGTCTCGACTTGCTTGACTGTAATAATGTCAGGCATTATGGGTTTCATGCGCACGAGTGGAATCGAGAGTGGAGATGATGCGATAAAAATAGCGTGACTCCTCGGCTCGAGTGGACAATTCACAGATTCGATACGAGCTGTCGCTCCGGGCGAATAAGTCGCAGATTCGTTCATCGAGGCGTATGAGAAAATTTGGAAGCTTGTATACATATATACGTGCTAGAAAGCACGCTAAATTGGTCCTTGGATTCGTCGTTTTGGTTACGATCCGTACGTACAAACGCGTGTGACTCATCACCACCAGCATCAGCGCAATAGACAACGAGAAAGCTCAGTAGAACGCTCTAAACACACCCCCGCCTGACTGCACCCTCGGAAACCTCTGCACATTGACGGAGGTTGCGCGCACGTTACCAAGGGGCTTGCTGGACTTGGGCATGCCATTTGCATTGCAAATCCATAACATACCGTGTCTCACCACGCATAAAGCAGTCTATCGACGCTATCGAGAGACAAAGACAGTCACACAGATATGAAATCAAGTGTTTTGTATATTATCACACTACATGTTACATGCAGAGGGTGTTTCTTCAACCCCGAGCCTTCTAACCTCGTAGTTATATCAGAAAACGTACGTGTACGTCGCAACGAACTAAATCCGATAATTCTCGTTCATTCAAATGTTCGGAACGATTGCAAAAACAAACTGCACGTTCGACAAGTCCTCGCGCGCCAATTAAAGCGTTTTTTTTTCGAAACCATTGACCGACATTTTTTCCAAATGTTATTTTTATTCCGAAACTCCATCAAGCAAGTTTCGTTGATGTGTCAAACGTGTGAATGAGTCGTATACGTGTGGGAGAGTGTGGTAACCGTCAAAAGGGAAACGCGGCAAACATCAGGAATGTTGGTGGAGGTAGGAAGGCGATAGAACAAAACCAAATACCAGCATATTCGTGTAGAGCGGCCGGAGGACGATATACAAGCACGCAACCAGCACGGAATATCCGTTTTAACAATGAGCCTAAACTCACCCTCTCAGAGAGATATTCCAAACCACAACGATGCACACTAACGGAATGAAGTCGAGTGCTGATGTAGAATATCATGCATACAATGTACACCGAACCGAGTATTTCTGTCGGTACTAATACCATTATACGAATCATACGTTATGTATCACTGTAACACCAAAAGTAGCGTGCCATGAGAGCAAACGGTAATTAATCATTTGCCACTCCGAGAGAGAAGTATTAATGGGAAAAAAATTAAAAGAAAGAATCGGCTAGTGAAAAATCGCATCGTGAGAAAATAAAAAGCAAGGCTGATAAGAGCGTGAAAACTTTCAATTGATAACTCGGGAGATTGGACCATGTATAGTTTAGAATCGACCTCTGCGCCGGAGCGTTTCTCCGCATCGCTCGTTGCGCGATTTCTAGCAGCAGTTAGAAATCTTTGTTCCACAGGCGGAAGTTCCTTCCGCGACGTAGAGCCAATTTATGAATTCAATCGCTCCGCAATTGCAAAAGAAATTATTTTAAAAAAACTGAACGTGACGAACCCACGGAGGCAAACGAAAGCGTCATCATTTTTTTTTTTCCAATTAGGAGTAATTTTTTGTCATGCTTCGTCCTCATGAGTGATCGCTGCGATCGCCGTACGAGCTAAACACATCGTAGAATCTAGACGTATCTGAATGCAGGCAGAAAAAAGAGTGACAGTCTTTCACCAAGTGTTGAAAGGCAGAGAAATATGTTGGCGCCGAGACCCGATAGATTCCCGACAGATGAAAGAGATCTGGTCAACGAAAGGCAAGTTTTCTTGCAACGCGGATACTGACGAGCTCTCGCGTCGGGCGCCATTGAAAAACATAGCTGATCTCAATTTTCTTGGAAACTCGACTTGAAGAGCGCGATCGTCGATATATTCGCCGTGTGCGATTGAACCACGCGATTGCCTTAAGAAAAATCCTCGCGTTCGTATACACGTCACAGAGAAGATGGAACCGGTCGAAGAAAATCGACAGTTCCTCATGATAATCAATCGCGCATCCTTCTCTACCGCAGGTTTTTCTAGTCCTTGCGGAGCGGCGCCATCTCGACGACGGACAACAAACACAAGTACAAATTCTACAATTACAGCAAAGCTCGGCATTAAAAATCAATTTGTTTCTATGACAAATTACTCATCACAATTTTCATTAAGCAAAGAACGTCATCGCTTGGAGACAGAATTCAAAATGCAATTTTCAACGACTTACGAAACCTGCTCCAAATGATTGTTATTCCTTTCCGATACAATTTGTAAACTTATGGAGGATCGATGGACCGGAGTTGATGAGAAATAAATCTCGCCGGCTATGTGTACATTTTGGAAAATAGGAAAATACGAAAACGTGTCGAAGCTCTAGTTGTTCGATCGTACAGAGAGGGATTTACTCTCTCGTTGTGCCCCATCAGGATTCGCCCCATTTGCCATCTTGCGCTTATATATATCGCATTGAACGTTTCATAATTCATGGGTTGGTTGGTGGTCGAAGGGGGAGAAAGCCTCGTGTGCGATCGTCACGCTGTTACAACGACGTGATGGAGTGAATCGACTTGAGCCACATCGTGCCACAAGAATGAGAAAGAATGCCGGCATTTATTTCGTTATCCTGCAGCCCATAATTTACTTTTGTTAATTTTACCAGTTACGATTGATAAAAAGTTTTATAAGCAGCGGATCTCTTAGCGGAGTTAACTTTGGATGATCGAGCAAAGAGACTCGCGACACATTGTTGCCGAGAGCAAGTTGCGAGAGAAAAATCGGATTGTAGTTACGTGAAGGCGGATTGATGAATGCGGAAAAGAAGTGATGAAGGCAAGAGTCTTGAAAAATATAACCTCCATTTCTCGAGTGGTGATAAATCAGTGAGAGATCGAATAACGAGGCGGAGGCCCCAACGATAAATCAGGTATACGTCTCTGGGCTCTGCTGAATTAGGAAATTGCCTGCTTAAAAACCGCAATGATGTTAATCCCAGAGGGATCCGAGATCGGGCCAACGCGAGGGAAAAACGAAGCAGCCCGAGAAAGAAAGCTTTTCTCCACTCGTGCTCTCTCGCTTTCCCTTTCCCTTCGTCTTTCTACCACGAGGATGTCTGCAGCAGAAATAAAACTAACAATACGCCAGAGTACATCTCTAGGATTGCCGTGTGCTCTCCTTGTGAGGGGAGGCCGAAGCACCAGGGTGGAGTAAAGACGAATAAAATCAACGTAACTCAATCACGATAGCGTCTTTGGAGATTGGGGCCTTGTACACACCAACTTGCTCTCCTCAAGCATCCTCGACAAGCCATAAGTATATATATTTATCCCATAAATGCTCCACACTGAAGAAAATATACGCGCGCATTACATTCGCTGCAGTATGGACCATTATTTTATTTCACTCGCCATTTCCACGTATGCAATTTTACAGACTCCAGGCTTACCTCACTCAGGCTGTTATTTATCAATGCTGCAGATAATCCCATTACCTTGGTCGCAAAGTAACATTAATAACAACTGCTTTCACCGTTTCTTCGTGAAATGTCTGTCACACTGACATTCGAGACACTTTTCCTCGAGCTAAATCATATCTGCTGCTTAGAGCACTTCAGGGAAAACTTGTACACAACAGAAAACAATAATCAACCAATCGTTTGACGCCGCATTCTCTGCTAGCAATTCTTCCTTCTAAGGATTTTCGATGAAAATGTAATCAATTTTGAATGACTATTGGCCGAAAGGTTTGGATCGGCTGGAGATGAAAAAATACCAAGTTTTTGCTGCACTGAGAGAAAATTTTTGTTGGATACGTTCGAGTAAACATTTTTTCGAAAAATCACAAAAATTTAGTCATTGAAGCAATATTGCAGGAAGTTTTTTTGAAAAGTAAATTTTTGTCATCCCAATCGTAAATTTATCTGACAGTTTCGTTAGAAATGAAAAATATTGTCAAGCCAAGGCAAAATTTGAAATTATGAAAACTTATTTAGTTCACGGGATTCAACAAAATACTGACGATTTTTGTCTAAATTTCGTCTTCAGTGTAAAAATCCCCAACAAGTCGAGATTATTGAGATTAGTTGAATAAGAATTGGAACGTTGTCGTCTTTGGTTCGTGTGGTTTACGATGAATTTTTACGAGGCCACGATTATGTGAGGAGATCCCATCGATAAATCCCGCCCTACACATAATCAAGAGGCGCATATTTTTTATTAGAATATTGCGGTTAATTGGCATGGACTGATAAATCTCAGGTGGCACGATTCGTTCGAGCAAACAATATGGCCGGAAAGCCATGAGTCAAACCTTTGGTTCGGGGCAACATGCGAGTTCCTTCGATTGGTAATAACTATGTACGTATTATTACGATAACGTACTATATGGGAACCTGATTTGCTGGTAGAATGTACAAGCAGGATCGACGGGAATATATCGATAGAAATACAAATGTAGGATCCGCGTGATTGTGGCAGCGAGAAAAGGGAAAAGGGCCCCTGGCTCTGGGCCAACTTGAATTTGCACCTCAATGTGATCCATACGATTATGAGGTTGGTTTGTATGAGGATTTCGTGAGGAATCGAGATGAGCAATGTTCCGGATCGTGGAATCACAAGTATAGGTGAGGTAAATCGAATGTCAACATTTTGTATTGCCAGCTTGACCGCGATCGCACTCACGATATAACGTCGCCCATTCCCATTTCATAATCACTATATATCGGCAACGATGACGGCACATATGAGTTAGTATCGCGAGCTTCGAGTATCGCAATTGTTTCCGAACGTCTCGCTCGCGTCGTATCGTCAACCAACCGAAAGACTCACATCCGAACAGAGACAAACACGCACCCACACAAACACCGCCACAACAATCACTCGCGATCCATTGCTTCAACGAGCAGACGTTAAGCATCGATGCATTTGATAATTGATTGATTACGTAACGTACGATAATTATCATGTCTCTCTCTCTCTCTCTCTCTCTCTCTCTCTCTCTCGCTCTCTCCGTTTCCCTCTTGCTGCAATGTGTTTGAATTGGTAACAATACATTCTAGCAGACACTATTAAATGCTTATCTAGCAGGTTTATGTCACGTATACATCGATTTATAGAAGCGACCGGGGTATCGGGATGCCCAACCGTAGAATATTGTAGTCTTATTGATTCCGACAAAATCTTGATATGAAAATGGGTCTTCCTGAAAATTTATTACGTACGATTGACGTGCCCAGTTAATTACCTTCAGAATCAGTATTTTGATACAACTTTGTGAATTGAAAAAAAAAAACCCAAAACTGATGGATCAGGGTCTGGGGACACATTTCTACAACGAGCCATATTTCTATCGGAATGCAAAACGTGTGGCGTGTGTGGGTTCCGAGCATGAAACATTGAGCTGTACCGAACGCGAATAAACCGTAAAATTTTTGATGGAGAGCAAAGGTGAAAAATATTCGGAAAGTGTAAATCGCTTCGAGGTAATGATAAAAATAAAAAGTTTAGTTTAGTTAAATGGGAACGGACTTGTCGTGCCAGAAACGATTAAACAGTATCGAAGTGTCAGGTGGTTGGCTGTAAGTGGTTGTAGGAACGCTTGTAGGGTTGAAATATTTACGGGTTATGGTATACACGAGGTAGAAATCTCCCAGGTGACCTCCTGCGTATGGTTTATGTCTCGGTACTTCTTGGGAGCACGGGGGCTACGGTTATTACACGCGTCACGCAGAACAACAGTCACGCACCTCTCTCTGCTCCCGTAGCCTCCTCCTCCTCCTCCTCCTCCTCCTCCTCCTCCTCTTTCTTCGAACTCCTCGAGAAATTAGAGACCCTTATCATCCCCCTTTATCTTGTCAACTGAGCTCTGCGTTCCATTATGCGCCACTTACCCGCCGTTCTTCGTAAGGTTAGTACTTGTGCTCGTAGCTCCAAAGCTCCACATACACCCCATGAGATTCACTTCCGGGGTGATGCATGTCTCGAAAAAAAATTAATCTAAACTTTGACTTTTTGAAATTCCAGGGTTTTGTTTCAAATCGCAGCTTCAATTATATAAAAAGCATCGATTTGTTCGAAAGGGAATTGTTAAGAGGAAAAACGGTGATTTGCTTGCTTTTTATTACGAACCCACATGGTCCTTATTAGCAATCTCGACTATTTTTTGTTCCTTGAGCAATGCTATGGAGTCTGTTTCGAAGCTGCAATTAAGGATAATGATCAACTTGAAGGAAAGTACAGCTGGAGAGCACGAAGATTAAATCGCACACATTTTGAGAGTTGAAGTAATGTTTGCGAAGCTCTTTTCTCTCCTTCTTTGGGAATGGGATCCAGGATGCCTGCGGATATTCGGAGAGGGTAGGTGGTTTCAAGGATATAAGAATAAGGAGGATTCGGTTCGGGAGGAGGAAAGAGTGAAAAAGTCTGAGCTTCGTGTAAGATGCGAAGATGCAGCAGCCAGGGCTGCGATGCTTGGGCAAGTATATAAGGTTATATATTGTAGGTTGATACAGTAGAGAGGTCGGTTACTTAGTAAAAGGCTGGTGGGATGGTTGGGTGGTTATAGAACGTAGGACTAGAAGTAGAGCTACGATAGGACTCAACGTCTTGAGGAGGCGGAACACGAGAGAATCATCGTTATCAGAGAGAGCTGTGGTTGGTCGAGCACTTTATACATCGCAACCAATGGGATGCTGGTCTCGAGTTTTCTCGATTCGCCCCCCTCGAGGCAGTTGCATACCACGCAGAGGGTAGGTCCTAAAAGTGCTTTGCTCTTATATGTTCCAGAAGCCACGCCACACATTCTCCACTCTTTCTTCCGTCTCTCTCCCTCTCTCATTTTCCCAACTGATACGAGGTATATATCAACCACCCCCATAGTCTATAGACTGGACCTCGAACTGCCCACTCGCCAGGCTTTGGCCACTTCGCTCGACCGTTCGAACGACCGGCGAACCACTCCCGGATAAGCCACGACGTAGCTTCGAGATGCCAGAACTACGAATCCCACCCTCTCTCATTCGCCACTCGTTTTCTCTCTATACACATATCTGCCTATATAACACATACAATCATATGAACCAATAAGGATAATAGGAAATGGTCAGCGTCTATGAGCGCCGAGAAAACCCAATCCTGATGTTTTTCAAGGCTCTCTCTCTCTCTCTCTCTCTCTCTCTCTCTCTCTCTATTCATTCGTAGCGACCACCCAAACGTGGATTCTCTAATAGACCAAAGCTTTTGGCTTTTCCAGCAGTTTTACTCGAGACGTAAATAACCTTTCGGTTGGATAATCGTACAAAGGGTGATGGATCTCCACATTGCCTATAGATGTCGAACGAGCAAAGAGCCCAAGAAAACGGAATTGGAGAAAGCATGAATTGGAGATTTTGTCAAAGACTACGGAGACTTGGAGCGAACGGGAGCATTCGCACGTGGACCAAGAGCCACGATAAGAGCACTCATATAAATGGAACATTACCGCCAACACGTCGTTTCTTTGGATCTCTAGAATAGCAACGGTAAAAGAAAAAAACGTTTCAAAAAAACCTGTCAACGCTGATCTCATATGTCCTGGCTAACATCGAGCCTTCACCTAGAATCCACCTATTTCGACCTGCAAATACACCTTCTACATCTCATCGAACATGTTCCGTCGAGCGTGCTATGTTTATATTGGAATATACTCGGAGGTACCCAACCATAAAAATCATGTTCACATTGTTATTTCTCTGGCCTGCTCCACGTAGATTTGCATGAAGCTCATTCTAGAACGACCTATGAAAGACTTTTCTATTAACGTTGCATTTAATAACAGGCTCGAAAGACCGAAAACTGAACATTTACCATTATTAATCATCGAATTATGGTAACGAGTACGAGGACAGGAAGTAATAATGAGCCCAGGATCTCAATCCATTGAAATTCCAAAAGAACAGGTACTCAGGCTCACGATTTATATTCTTCGAGTTCATAAAACAAGAAACAACTCACCAATGGGATACTTGGGCCGTTTACAAGTGAAAAAGGGCAACGTAATGGCATAACACGAAGGAATTCATAACATTATCATAAAAGAAGTGTTAAAGGTATAAGGAGATCGATCCGAATGTGGTCGATGGATGTAGAGGGCTGAGCAATGCGGTTGACGTTTGCAGAGAGTGCTAACGCAGAGAGAGAGAGAGAGAGAGAGAGAGAGAATCCAGTGGAAACGCCTCTATAAATGCACATTTACTTTGTGCCATAAAAGCTCCAGCAGCTTGGCGTTACTCGGTTGATCTTTCACGCCTACACAGTTAGCTAGCTTTTTACACACTTGTAGATAGAAAGAGACGAAGCGCGAGACGAAGAGAAAAAGAAAGTGGCAACTTCCTATACCACCAAGATGAACTATATCTCGCTACTTCGTATACGCCGTTTCCATAGACATCAATGTTACGTAAACGTGCTGTATAAAGGCCTCGAGAAGCGCCCATGCGAAGCGCCGCTTTATCGTAAAACTCCCCTTTGAGGGATCCGTTTATTGGTTGCTAAACATCGATATATTGCTTTTGCTGCAGAACTTCCACCCAACATCCCCACTGCCTTCGCAACCTTACCAAACAGCCCCCATCCTATAAATATACACACATACCTAAAGTATACCTTTGCTATATAAACCCACCCCTTTTGCCACGAAGCCACCACAGCCTTTCGCCAGTTCCTGAAAGCTTCATCAAGACAAATGGCCATCATTTAAATATGCATGCGTAAAGAGACATCAGCCACTATGATATTTCTATGAGGATTAGAAACTACCATCGATATTTCGACTGAACTAAAAAAAATCCTCAACGTATTTCATTGTCCAGGAGGAACGTGTTCATCGCTTCGCGAGAGATTTCCTATTTGACTATAAAAAGTACGTCTCCTTGAATATCTCTCCCTCGTCCCTGTAGAGAAATTGAAAACAATAACAGCATGTGATTCCGAACTCTTGGAACTTTATCAATGTCTTCAAATGGCGGTAACCTTTGTGTACGTCGGTTTAATGGATTTGTTGATGCGGTTATAGAATAATGAAGAAGAGATGAACTAAATTAAGATTGATCAATCCTGATGACTTTTGGCTCGTAAGATTAAAGTTATTTTTACTTTACGATCAAATTTTCAGATTTAGTGCTCGAGCGAATCTCAGAAAATGGTGATTCGGCGATCATTTCGAACCTGTAAACGTCTTCAAGACATTTCCCTCCATTTTCCACATGTTAGGGGATGAAAATACACATACAGCTCGACTTAATGCACTGGGTGAATCTTACGAGCTACCCTAAACTGGCGATGACATATAACGCACGGAATATATACGTCGCGGAACACAGCATATCCAAGTGTTTTGCTACGACGTTTGAGAATTATCACCTTCGCTGATCTGTCGTTGGCAAAAGGGAATATACGAGGGAGAAGAAACTCTGGTGCCTTCTCCGGACCGTCATAACAACAACGAGACTCTGCACTATTATTCCCACCGTGCAGCTAGCAAAAAGCAATAGCAGAGATTGCGAGAAAAGCTGGCAAGAAGATTGTGTCCTGCTTTTACGAGATCGTCACGTCGAACCGCTTGCATCTTGAAATACATTCGTCGTTTTCATACATCAGTGCGATTTGAATGAAGAGGCTCTCATCCTTTTCGGGGAGATGACATTTTAACGAAACAGCCCATACGTAGATGCGTCAGTGATGTCCTCACTGTCCGACCTTTCAGTCTGTTATAAATGAAACTCATAGCATCCAGGATTATACAGATTTCTTTGGCGAAGTAATGCTGGTCGAGTTTTCTTGCGATATATCCTGTTTGCGAAGCGAATTACGAGACTGGGGTCATTTCGTACATACGAAATGTGATGAATCGATCAAAACGATCCCCCAGGACTTTATGCCATAAAGACGAGATCAAGAGACTTCTATGACGTGGCAAAAAGGCCTTAAAAAACTCCCCACAGACTCTGGCACATTCGCTTCATATTCGATAGACCAAACTAAGTCGAGCCGGTTCTTCCGAACACGTTTCGCATCTGCCCGAACGCATCACTCCGGAATATCATTCCTCTTATTCGTACAGAATATCGAAAAAATCCTCCCTCATATTTCCTCCACCTGAAAATCCTCGGATCACCTAAATGACTTCCTAATCGTATATGCTCAGTGTGCACGCTTTGTATAAAGAAGATTGACGCTATTCACAGCTCATGACCTCATTTTATATGCGCATAGTTATATGAACTAAATTTTTTTCGAAATATTGGTATTTTAGTGTATAATTTGCCGTTCCAACTTTCGGCAACTTGATTTCGAGCCTGAACTATTTTTTCAACGTTAAAAATGAAAATCTTGCAAAACCTATTTTGGTCTGGCGAAATTTTTGTAAATTTTCATTTGCAACGTGTTATCGACTGGCTGGATTCTCTGTCGAGAATCCTGACGGTAAATCAGACAAGGGGTAGTATCGTCGCCACGTCCAAAGTGTACACCGCGGTCCTTCCGACTGGCGCAGAGAGGCTCGAGCAATTTACATGAAATTGCTTATTAAATTACACCAAGTTTTTTTTCAATGATTTAACGATATTCCGGTAGCCGGGCCATTTGTCTTTCGGATTTTAATTTCTTTCACAGCGCCTCAACGAATCGTTAATAATGAAATCCAAACTACAACATTATTACGGAATTTTCCAAAAATCCACATGAAGTTTCAAACAAACGAGATGTATTTTTTGCTACGCATGAATATTTGATCATTTCTGTTCATATTATCCAGTTTTCTTGTCAATCATTATTTAGACGTGTGCAAATTAATTGCTTGAGATGCAAAATAAATAATTCCATCATTATGGAAAAGCACTTCGCAACACGTCATTGCGATCTGCGGCCAGCTCGTGTCGGTCAGATTTGGGGTCGTGTTGTGGCATGTGCTGGCACGACGTCTCGCACAATCTGCTCATGACGGGTCTCAGCCCTCTTCACCAAATATCTCGAACCCCGTTGCTTCATATTCCGCAAAATTCCACGAAATAATATTAAATAACTGAAGCCGTAATCTGAGGCATGCATTTTTTTCAGAATGTCACAATTTCTCGAAAAAACAAAAGCGATATCGTCGGGATGAACCGGAAACTGATATAGCTGTTCGCCTTCGACTGCTTCTTGAAATAATCGATATCACAATCGAGCGCACATTTAAAAAAAAATTAAAAACCACTTTTTTATTATAAAAACTGACGCATCAAATTTGTGGATTTAATATTCACCCCCACCTCTCTGCATCGTTCGCCTTTTACCAGCCAAAGTTTATCGGAACGAAGTGCGGAGTTAGTTCGTGCGGACTTTAACCGTCGAGTGATAAGGGAAAATGTATTGAGTTGCATGATGGAAGAGAAAGTCGAAAGAGACTTTTTCGGTGTGAAATCCGCAGTGCGAAAGGGCAAGAAGGATCGAGAAGTGGATATTCACTCGGCTAAGCCGATATGCATTCATTATAATAAGCAATGGCAAAAGGAAGGTGTGTAGACGAGAGAGAAAAGTTTAAGCGCGCTTATCAAGTTGGTCTGAATTTTCTATTATTTAAGAAGGCTACTCTCCGACTTGCTTGTATCTCGCTTTTTTCTTTCATCCTCGAGCCTCTTGAGCGTTGCTCTAAGACGCGCGTTTCATCCGCGTACTTTGGCCTCGAGTTACGCCCTGACGTGGAACTCATCCCGAAAACTTTTTCTTACCAAACTTTACGGCGGCGCATTGAAGGCAAAAAAATAAATATATAAGCACGCGAAAGATGCGTGCCATTTAAAGTTTCATAAATCTTATTAGCATTTTTATTTGTTGGTGGAAAGTGTTGCGAGCGAAGCGCATACGCCTCGATGAAACGTCGACGAGTAGAATGCTCGGACCATAATTACATGTCCAAGAATAATATCCACAAAAATATAATTTCGAATCGCTGCAATTCGATCTGCAGAATGGTGGAAAGAAAATAATCCCACTGCATCAATTAACGCTTAATTAGTGAGTTCACCAAGTTTCTGTATCGCAACGAACGGCAGGATAAACATGAGCGCAAAGTTACAAGTGAATATGTGAATTCGATGGAACAACACGAGTACGCGAGGCCGGTGATAATTCACACGAGAAAATAGTCTCTCTCCCTCTTTCTCTCTCTCTCTCTCTCTCTCTCTCTCTCACACGCTCTCCGCCTTTGTCGACGCGATTCGAACGCACGTTTGGAAGAGCCGCGGGCTTCGAAATTCAGTATTTTTTCAATAACGCATCGATGAACGTAACAGACGGGTTTTCTCATACAGTATACCGAGAAATATGCGTATTGGTATGCGCGAACGAGAAACACGGGATAAAGTCAACGGAGCGAATACCGAGACCGATCACCAGGGGAAAAACATCACAGAGAAGTTGACGAACTTCGTATATCAACTTTCCAAAAATCATCTTGTTTTATTCAAATGAATTTAAAATATATTAAAAAAAAAATTACGTCCATCGGAATATTTTGGTCAAAATCAAAGTCAAGTTTCCATTTAATCGAAATTCTATTTTTCATTCTGTACGACTTTGTTGTTAGGGACAACTACATATTAAATAAGAGCGTCACCAAACGACAGCCAGAGCATTGGAAATCTTAACTATGGTCGCTTATTTCGTATATAATTTTTATTCAAGTTTTTGTACATCGTAATGAAAAAATAAAAAACATTGAAAGGAATCTTTACGCTTCAGCTACTATTGCCAATGGGCATCTGTTATCAAAAACTATTTTCATGGATGTCAAATTGCTCGGATGAACCGGAAACAGCTATTGTAGCTAAATCCAGCGTAAATGCCATCTTTCCCCTGGGGCCTCGACCAACACAAGCTTTACGGGTTTTCACAGATCGTGTCAGCATCGCCAAAGAATTTCTTCCATCAATTCCCGTGGCTCACGATCTATCTAACAAGAACAACAAATGGTAGATTGCTTCAAAAACAATTCCACCCTTCGTTATTCACGAGCTTCTTTTCCTCCCTTTTTTCATTCTCTTGTCGAACGCGAACCGAGAAATTCATTTCGAGACTAAACTCCGGGAATTATGTCCAAAAATAACGCAGGAATAATAAGGAGAGAGCGAAGATTTTGTTTAAATTAAACTTCGGTCATTATGACAATAGAACACTTGCTTATATTCCGTAGAGAAAAACTTTCATGACTGTGTGGAAAATCTTCATGTCGAGCAGGATATATTTCAAACATAAATTCGTAAATTCGAGTGACAAAACTATTTAACTGGGTGAATATAATTATATCCTGTGAATTGGCTTTTTGTATGACCAGAAGAAGATAAAAAATCGATTTCACCCAGAGATACTTCAGTGCGAAAGGCTACTCAGAAATAAATCTCGAACTTGGAATCGTAACAGAACCTTCTACGTCTTTGTTTACCAACAAACGCCACACTTTTTCGTTCCAGCCCAAGAGAACACTATCGCCCCAGAATTTCACTACAACTTAAAACACATTTTCATCGAACTCGTGCAAATGTAGCTCAATCCACCCTGCTGCTAGGACTATGAAAACACCTGAATGCGGTACCAGCGATAATGAAAAATAATAAAATCGACAAAAAGCAAGCACTAAACCGCTAATCAAACTTTAACAAAACACGAAGAACAAGCAAAAGAGAGACAGAGCGAGAGTGACGACGCTAGCACCACATTTGACAGTCGGTAGCTTTCGGTAGCTCTGGAGCAAAGGGATTGTATTCTCGCAACTTTCCCGCAATTTTTCGGCAGCTGGTACATCGCATTTTCAACATTTTCTCTGTTTGAACAAATACAAATAATCTCGGAACTACAAACCTTGGAGTGAATAAATAAAACCAGTTGTTTCTGAAATGTCGTGATATTGACAACTGCGAGTCTGCCGACTGTCAGGTTAGTCGAAATTTATTCGAGTAACCTAAAAACTTTGTTTTTATTGGACGAAAGCGTAGAAAAAATACAAGTTTTATAAAAAAAACGACGGAGGGACTTTTTCAAGTGTCAAACTATCCACAGGCTTTGAGGAATCGTTTGAATACTTGTTCAAAAAAATGGGAGACGGTGCTGTTAACGAGAGCGAGTGGAAACGACCGAACGAGGTCATGCAGATGGTTCGTCTGAAAAATAGGAAACGAGCGCTTCAAGCTCGTATGAACAGAACTGCACCAGTAAGTTCAGACTCTTGCCAGAAATGGGACAACTTAGAGGCAAAAAATGTGGAAGTTTCAGGCGGTCAAAAACGAAAAAATCCTTTCGCATTAGCCCAGAGCAAGAAAAGAGCAAAAGATGAAAATATGCCTGAATTGGAAGCGAGTAACGATTCGGTGCTTTTTGAACTTATGCGAAGTCGAACCATAAGCCAGCCTCAGGAGAAAACAGGAGTTCCTACTGTTACTCTGAGCCACAAACCACTCTCCTTTGAGAGCGTCTTGACAAAACTTGACGAAGGAGTAGATAACCTTGCAGTCCCCGAAGAAGAAGCAGAAATATTCCGAGGCTTTGACTATTTTCCTGTTGACTGGAGCCTCAAAACAAAAATGAGAATCATGTCACCGAAACCTTTCTCTTGGAATGGAAAACTCAAAACCAGCGAAGAAGCCTCCGGGACAACTGGATTTGTCAGATGCGTCGATATCGGAGAACAAGAAACTACTCTGGATACAAGTCCCAACGCGAGGTAAAAAGAAATTTTTATTTTACTCCAAAATGTCAATTGAAATTACCAAAATCATAATCATTCACCGCCGCTGGATGGTCGTGGCAATTTTTAATACATACCAAAGAAAAATGGAGCATAACCAAACATTTTTCTATCCTTAATTATTTCTTTACTTCACTCGGTCATCAAAAATTGTTTCGAAAGCAAAACCCTTACTGGAACGTCAGTCCTCGCTATTCGGCTACACCGATAGCAACATTGATAGAAAAATCTGTTCTTTGTAGATTCCACCAATGCTGCTTGGTCTGGCAACATCCCTCTCTACCCTGGCTGGATTTATTTCCTCGCACAGCAGGAAAAGTGAGCGCAAGCATAGCCAGCAATTCGGTTATAGCGCAAAATCAATTTATAAAAGATGCTCTATTCACGGAATGGAGCGAAAGCTTCAGATCGCTCTTTCATTTACTGAGAGCAAGGCAATGTCCTTACTTTTACGTGTGCACTAATACGTTCACCGTGCTTTTTCGAGCTGCTGGTATTTGTGGCATTTCCGAAGTTCATGCTCTTCTCACACCAACGACAAGAGGTTTTAGACAAGCTTTGAAGCACGAAGGTAATTTTATTACTCTGATAAAATCATCGCAATTTATTTCCCATGAAAATTGACTTATCGATCGAATTTTCAACAGATATTGAATATACAATGCCCCTGAGGAAAGACGGTGGTAAAAGACGTTCGGACGTTACGGACTCGGGATGCGAGACCCTGGATTCTTGTTTATCCGACCCTACCACAACGACTGATGAAATAGTGCAAAACGAGGATGACGAAGACACCGAAGAACAGTGGCTACAGAGTTTGGGAATAGAGGATTCGGAGATTCGAAGAATCAACACCTTGCAGGTTCGATGAAACTTCAAGCTGTTGTGTCAATCTTCGAAAATACCGATAAATCGATTTTTCATTTAATTCTATGCATGAAATTGATTGGTAAGTTCAACCGAGAGAAACAACTGAATTTTTCGATAAACGCGACACTTTCTCGATTGGATTCCAGGCAAGGATAGTATTGGAAAAAGAAAGTGAGATCGACACACTGAAACAATCACTAGTTTTCGTAAAAGGCGTCGAGGCTCAAGCATTGTTCAATTTTTTGATTAATTGCAAATCTGCAGTTGCTACGACCGGAGCCCTTGCCGGTGTGCCTCCCACGCTTTTGTCGCCAGTTGCTTTTCACGGGGCAACTCTTCGACCTATCAAAGTAAGTAAATGACACAGAAATACATTGTTTTCTTTTCAGACTATGCTCGTTACAGAGAATCCAATGAAAATTTCCTTTATCGATTGATTCAAGGTTCGCGAAAGTGTCGTCAGAGTGGAGAAGGACAGATTTCACTCTCTTGAACTTCGAGGTCCTCTTTTACCTCACGTTCTACCCTCACTCTGCAATCTTATGAAATCCAGCCAGTTGGACCGATTCACTGTCAGTTCTGCTCAACTTTCTGCGACCACATCTTTTTCCATAGCTGGACACGGTCAAGGTAATTACATTTTTGATCGAGGCTCGAGCGACTCTCTATAGTTTTCTAAGATTCTCCGACTAGTTTTTTTTTTCGATGACGAAGCTAAAATTAATTTAATGGCACTATCAAATTCCAGTGAATAATAAACTATTATTGTTGTCACTAATAATTGTTCCTTGCAGAAGATTCGATACCGGAGGAAACGGAAAAGGTACCACAGAGTGTGTTCGGCCAAGAAAACCTGAGCGACTGTGGATTCAACAATCAATTGTTATCGCACTTTTGCAACCCTGATCCCCGACGTATCCAAATATTGGAAACGCTAAACTTTTCAAACGAGAAGTATACGTGGTCCTGACAACAGAGATGAATTTAAAAATTGCCAAAACTCCACATTCTGAGGCGTAGTCATTTTCTGAACTGTTGGAAAACTCTCAGGCTCCCTCGGTCGGTCTCGTAGGACGAGGACGACTATCGGATAAGTTACCGACGCCTGACGAAATGTCCCATTGCCAATACAGTCATTTACTTCGGTCTCGACGGTTCATAACCGATTTCCTAGTTCATTATCCCAATTTATCGGGCTTCCATATCGTCAACCAGTATTTCGGAATTTCTGTCTAAAATTCACTTAGCAAAAATTGAAGCAAACTCGATCGGTGAACAGGAGATTCTCTTCCCGCTGCAGAAACCGAGTGACGATAAATATTTTGTCGAAATTTGAATGAAATTAATTTTTAAACTCGAACGTGTTCCTTATTGGAAATTAGAAATTTCGAAATCGCCCTGAGCAATTCGTGCAGAACGATTATGAAAATAATGTAATGATAGTTCTTATTGATTTTCCATCAAATTTAAACTCAACACAACTTTGACGATTTATCATTGCAGCAGACGAACAAAGATCTTGATTTTTACTTCAATCAAAAATGTCAAATGGACCAAATTTACAAATTACGCACTTTTGTGTTCACTAGTTAGACATTATTATGAATAATCTAGTCAAACGGACGTGAAACCGCCTACGATCACAAATCACTAACGTTTACGTATTTATTAGCATTTTCCCCTCGACCCTCGACATTAAATCAATCAACGTTTTCGGTTTTATTCTTCTCAAACGCCTGCGAATTTGTCAACGCGTCATGGCAGCGTCTTTACACTGACTGATAGTAAATAAAATTTTATTCAACACGAAAAAAAACTCATTGCTTTTCTTCCCCCTTCCATCGGTCGACACTTTCGCTATAAAAACATTTCCCCATCCTTTTTACAAATCCCAAAATTTCCCGAAGACCCAATTTTGCCAGTTTCCTTAAAATTATTATCCTTCTCATTTTTTAAATTACTCCACAGATTCTGACATTCCTGTTGGTAATTACTGTAATTACCAAGTGACTTGAAGGGAGCAACTTGTTAACGTAAAGAGACAACTACGTTTAGGCGATCTCTCCGTTCTTGTGAGAAAACGATAAGCAAGACGCATCCAGTTTCTTGAGTATTCTTCATATTTGACGAATAAGAAAAGTTGTACGTTCTTCACTGGTGAAGGCACGACAACGTGCAATTTGCATTTTTCTTGACAGGATTGCCGCCCTACAAAGGTTGGATCGCCTTGAAAGTTCCTCCAGATATTTGAAAAGAGAGATGAGAAAAAAAGAGGAAAAAAATTATAATGACGATAATTTGATTATTTTTTTCAACAATTTGGAAATTTGAATCCTGCTCCCTAGCAGTCAGATGGAAATGCCAGAGACAGAGATGGAGCTCCATAATGAAAGTGAAAATAATGAATATAAATATAATTTGGATGGGAAGAAGAATGTTTATCAGAGATTGAAGGTTTAGCGTGTATGAAGCTATCAGTACGCAAGTGTGCGTCACTCGGCTATGATATCGAATTTTCGAAGCTGAGCTCTCGAGCGCCCTCAGTGGGGGGTGGGAACAGGGGTTCAGAGTTGGGTTGTCCCTAAAAATAATGAATCGATATTGCCCGTACCTTCGCCAAGTTGTTCGGTAGGTCAGCATCATTTTCTGGCCTCATTGACCGTGCCGAAAAATTAGATGAACCATAATGGAGAAATGCTGATTAAATTTTCAGTCGAAAGGTTTGGAGGAAGCAGACAAGTGTGAGAACGAGCCGCCACACCCGGTTAAGAAGGGGGCGAAAAGACGACAAGGACGTGGCAAGATTTTTGAGCAAAAGAAAAAAATAACGGGATACCTAACTAATGATCTTGAGGAAGGATGAACAAAAAATTCGCAAAGGAGGCAATTTTCGAGAACGAATAACCGCCCCCTCCATTTTCCCAAATCTTTCCTATTGTTCCGATGTTTACGTCTTCGGCATTTCGAAGAGGAAAAAAAAACAAAGTTATCGGGTCGAAAGTAGAAAAAAAAAAAGAAAAACGTATGTGCGTGGAAAGAAGCGTGAAAGTAGATCGATCGGTGCGAGAGTGAGTATGTCCGGGGGGACCCACGCATAGCAAGAGAGAACGAGAGAAAAAGTACAGGAGCGAGAGAGACAATTGGACGCGTCGTCGCGAGTGAAAAGCAGCCCTTGCTATGTGGGCGCTCGACTTGCGGCCACGAGGGGTCAGGGCTCGATGGATTGCGCCGGGGGTTGCCCCGTCGCTTTTCCCCCCTCCCCCTCTCTCTCTCTTTTTCCCTCTCCCTCTCTCTCTCTCTCTCTCTCTTTCTCTCTTACGCCACCCAGGAGGCAATCTCTCCCGAGCTTTTTCGAGGGAGCCGAGGGAGCCCTGTACCTTCGAGCTAACACTGTCATCGTTATCGCTGCTTTTTCCCACTACTAACAAGCACTCCAAAGACGCCAGGAAGAAAAAAAACGTACAAATTCCTCATTACGTCTCACGAGACCAAAAAAGAATCCAGAACTAAACAGCGATCGATCCAGAATGCCAAATAAACGAAAATTCAATCGATGCCCTTGAAAGCATTACGTAAATAATATAAAAAAATCTATTCCATTCCCAAAATTTTCCCGCACAGGAAGCTCCCAGAAAAAACGCAACAAACCACATCGAAAAATAAAAGGAAAACAAATCAATACCCTCCATAATTCCCAAAACAATAAAAAACGTAATGTAACTCGAGAACGCGATGAAGAGTTAATGAAACAAGCAGCATCCTTTGGGCAACCGTTTGATTAACTTCCTTGATCCGATTACGTGGAATTTTAAAATGGACAATGCAATTGATGAAAATGAAAATGGAACATTTTTCGTGGCCCTACAACAACCTCTGAGCTCGTCAGGGCGTTCGAGGGGCATCGCCTTTCTTATAATGTTTTTCTCAAATTTCTAACGTTTCTGTCACGTCGTAGCTTATGTAATTGAAAAAAGAAATGAAGCATTATCAATGCTTCGACGAACCTTATCCATGTCAGTTCCAATGACAACGATCGACGAAGTTTCCGACGAAAGACCGGGCTAAAAGTGAATTGAAAATGGAACCTTATAATAATTTGACTAAAATACTTGACAAACGAACAAACAGTGACAGCTCGATGAGGAGAAGAAACATTGTTCCCTAGATATTGCTTTGCGCTTACGGAAGTTGCTTTCAAGACCAGATGCCGAAGAAGCCATAATAATCAGGTATGAATGAACGGGATTGAAAACGAAAAGAATTTTCGCATGAAGTCGAGTCTCACGCGAAAAGGAAGAATTTAAAAAAAAAAACAAAATCCTGCACCGATTCATCTTTCGCGAAGGAGCACAAAACACAGTGAACCGAAAAAGAGGCAAGAAAAAATTTTGAACTCGTTTCAACGATGCGAACGATATGACAATGTGACGAAAACACAAGTTATCGAAAATAATCGATGAGTAACGAAATAAATAGGACTGGACGCCGCAAGATTTCGTTGCATCGTGTAGAAGCGAAAGTTGAAAAATCCGATGGGGTGTAAGGGTGTGGATCCAGAGTGCACTCGTGGTATTAGAAAGAGGCGTATTGGGCTCTGTAGAGGAGAGGAAGAGCAGGATGGATGCGCGAGCTGGGGAGTAGGCGAAGAAGTTGACATTTTTCGGGGGTTCTTATTTTCATGGAAACCCAACAAGTCCATTGCGAAAGTGTTAGCTCTTTCTCCCTTTCTCTCTCGGACTCTCTCTTCGAGTTGGTAATACATCCGATGGATACAGACACACAGCAAGGTACATAAATAAATATGTATGTATAGAGATAAAAGTGTGAGTGTATCGATATAGTGATAGGTTGGCGAAGCCTCGGGGTTCGAAAAGACCCGCGGCCGAGAACGCGGGAGCGACAAAACAGAGAGAAGGAGAGATGAAGTACGAAGCAAGTATGAAAGCGAGAGAGAAAGAGAGAGGCGAACGAGGCAGAGACGAAGGGAGCTCCACGGATGCCTGGGAGACGGGGGGAGGGGGTTATATTCCGCCCCCCCGTGGGGCTCGGCTCGTCGGCTGCCTTCTATCCCTCGGCCCCCGACAGTCCCTGCAGTCGTCCCCCTGAACTGATATCAGTCGCGGCTCGGCGAGGGAGCCACAACGTCTTTTCATCTCAGTGCGTGCCCCTCCGATACATTTTGCCCTTTTCCCACATTTGCAAATTCAATTGACCTTCAACAAACAAACAAACGCAAACCGACTACGTTTTCACTTGCGATTCATCCGCTGGTCGAGCTAAGGGATCGCCTCGTATCGACCTTGACTAAACTCATCCAAATTCGTTCACGAACCACAACATAATATCACACGAAAAAGCTCGCACACGTCCAGGATACGACTTGCTTACTACTAGCGAGCAATATCGACGTCCAAGCATGTTGAAAAACATGAGGCATTAAACCCTGCGAGTCCTTCAAATTCATTTTGAAACTCGCGATTGTTTAGGCCGTAGGGGCCCCTCTTCGTAATCACAACATTTCAATTGGAGACACAAATAATTATAGACTCTCGCGTTCCAAATATCGCTCTTTCGTACATCGTTGGAAAACTCGTGAAACATCTTTGCCGGACAAACACACGTACTACACTTTTCAACGTTGTCAAGTGGTTCGACTATCGCTTATCCAATGAAATTTTGAACCACGGGGAAAAAAGTTCGAGGTAAGTCGTATCTTGTGGCCTCAAAAATATGCACGTGTTTTGTTTCGATCGTTTGTTTACATATTTCGCATTGTAGCCGTGAGCTCTACGCTCAGTGTTGTTTCTACAGTTGGAAAACTGTCGCTACGCTATACTTTCGTTATATATTTATTTCTGTGTATATTTGTGAAATATATATATATATATATATTATTACCATAAAATGTATATATATGTCTCGTACATACGTGAATCTGGACGGAGAGATTCTCGTGCCAAGCTCTTGGTATTAATAGACACCTCTCTATTCCCTCTCCCGCTGCCCATATACTCTGGACTCTTTGGTAAACTGCTTGGCAATATTGGCCATAGTAGCCGGGCGAGGGGGTACCGAGGCTCTATTTTCCTGTGCAACGTTATAACCAACTCAATTAAAAACCACTCTTTATTATTCAATTTTCACCAACGAATAAAAACGATTCCGGGAACATCGTAAAAATATTTTCATCGTATAACCAACCCTTCTGCACTGTTCGAACATTTTTTTCATCTCGTGGAATCCTTTTTTGAAATGAACGAGAAATTATGGGGTCGATTCTTTTCCAGACATTATTGGAAACGATTTTTTTCCTTCAAGCTCTTTTTTCATCGCGTAACAAATATTCCAGCAACGAGAATTAATAACTTTAGGGTCACAATCTTCTTTTAGAACAAAATTTCGTCATCCCTGGGAGAATTATTGAAATATAATAGAATTTCCAATGAATTACAATATTTTTTCCTTTACTTCATTTTATTTTGCAAGGACCCCGAAGGAATGTAAATTGATTGATAAGAAAAATGTAGGCGTTATGTTTTTTGTTGTTGTTGCTTCGTGTATCGAGTCCATGACTCCATCTTGTCTCGATTGAGGGGAGACCTGCTGTCTTCTGTTTACATATGTGCAACGTTACTCGTCGCACACCCTTTTCTAGCATGATTGTCAACGTCGCATGTGTACGTACGAATGAAATGTTTGTTTCCCTCATTTTCTTTTAAGTGCATCATTTCATTAGCTTCAGCACGGAGCTAGTTTTGGCTTTTCTAGAGAAGGAACAATCCCATTGGGCCCGTCCCTATCTCCCATGACTCATAACTCATTTTTTCGGTTATCGCATCATCCGGAATGCCAAAAAGAATTATTTTACTGGAAGAAAGCGTCGGGGTCTGAAGAGGATCCGAATGGTGTGCTTTTTTCGAACTTCAGCCACGAGCGAGGATAATCGTCGAATTATCTCTATCGTGTGGAGCGAGACTGTGTTATTTATGAATATTTACGGGATAATAAATTGTGGAAAAATATGAACGAGAGAAATTATAACAATTAAATAGAAATTGGTTGTTGAAGAGAGAAAGTTAGTGGGTATCCGCGTGGGTCGCATTAGGAAAACGAAGAAGATGAAGCCGCAAGTTAGCGTCTATCTCGGAACGAGAATGGTAACAGGAAAATTATGGATCGCGAGGGTAAAATGAGAAAGACAGGGAAAGAGAGAGGGAGAGAGCTACGTTATGCGCATGAGCACGTGGTTCGCTATCACTGCCCTCTTGATAAAACGGGATCGCCCCTCTGCCCCATAGCGTCCATCCCTTTCGAGCTTTCACTCCTTACCCACGCATACATGAACGCGCTAACACACATTCACGTGGGATTTACAAAACAACGATTCGCTCAGTGGAATCCGCGCGGTTTTATCCTTCGTTGCTTCTCCGAACCTCTCCTTGCAAGTGTACATGTTTTTCAAACTATTTTTTCACTAAATCCCATGTAAAAACGTCTCATACAAGTTCCATTGGTACGAAAAATGTTTTACTCGAGTGTCGTCGAAATATTTCGAGGAGTAGATATGATTAATTCTTTATTTTCAGTTCAAACGCGACTGCTTCACAAATTATACGCAATAGAAAACACAACAAGGACTTCCAATATGGGGGACAAAACTTTCAATCTCACGTGGAATAATCACCTCGCCAATCTATCAGGATTGTTCGAGGGCTTATACAAAAGTGGATCTCTCACTGACACGACCTTAGCTTGCCAGGGTGGTATGCTACGAGCTCACAAACTTGTATTGGCAGCCTGCAGCCCTTATTTCGAAAGAGTCTTCAAGGAGCATCATGGAGAACAACCGATACTCATTTTGAAAGGCAAGCTTCACAATTCCAAAGTCCATCACATTTTTTTCACTAATTTGATTCAATTTATACGTCACGATATTTATAATTATAGTTTTGCGAAAAAAAAATAATGTTGAAGTTTGCATCGTTAGGATGCAATGAAATTTCGTTTTTCCTTGAGGAGATCTCAGAATTCTTATTCAATATTCGTCCAGGTTAATAAAACGATCATTATTCGCAATCCAAACCCAAAATCGGTACGAAAATTGTCATGATTTTTCAAATCGAACGAACTTCGTTGCATCTCAACGCAACGAACTACAGTGTCACAGAAAATAACTGTCTCGATTTATTCAGATCGCGAATTCGTGAGCAAGGGCTCACCAGATTATTCGTCAGGTTTAAATGTATAAATAAAAAATGTACTGATGGTTTAACATTACTTTTGAATTAGAATATTGAATTATATTAATTATATATTTGGATAATAAAGTGTTTAATTGGAATAATTATGACATCAGGTGTACCAGTCGAAGAAATGGAGTGTCTATTGGATTTCATGTATCGAGGCTCGATAAACGTAGCGGAAGAGCATTTGCCATCGTTGATAAAAACAGCAACTGACTTGGAAATTCGTGGATTATCCGGAGACGAAAGAACGGATAATGACAACGTTTATTCGCGCGTCGAGGTCGAAGCGAGGGTACGACCTGGTCAGATCGAAACAAGACTCGATAATTATACAAAACTGTGTGACAATTCGATCGCAGCTGATTGCATAAAAATTGAAGAAATCGAGGTCGAGGATGATCCCATGATCATGGAGAGTCACGAGGACGACGCGTTCGAAGAAACTTCGCAATCCACGACGACGAATGCGAAACAACAAATTGTAAGGCGAATTAAATTTCTTCTCCGTACACAATTATTCAAAATTTCTATCGCCATCGCAATAAATCACTTTTTCTGCAATCAAATGCATAGAAAAATCGATTAATAATATATTTCCATGATTTCCACAGAAACACGTACCAGCCCCGATGTTCAAGAGACAAGTGAGATACGACGGACAAAAAAGAGTATCCTTGGCTCGTCCGGCGCCCGGAAGAGACAAGGATGAGAATGCAACGAAGAGGCTAACTTGGGATCCAAATTTTGTATCCAACGATTCTAATCAGGAGGACGAATGCGATAGAAATTCTGGATCACCATCAGGTGCAGAAATTGGTGCTGAGCTTGTGAAACCTGAACATGTTTCGAACAACGGAAATTTCGATCCAACTGTGCCAGCCATTCAGATGAACGTGGATACGATGCTTGAACGTGATAATAATTCTATGGAGCTAATGGTAAGTTGAAAAACGAAAATAAAATGCAAATCTTGTGTTTGATTGTTAAAATAATGCGCCAACTTGACAACAGAACTCTTTCCACGTTTGTCCTCAAATCTCTCAACATTTTTCATTAGCAGCAAAATTCATTGGACAGCGAGAGTCTGGACGAGCCGGAGACGAACGCAGCAGGAAAAAAGAAAACGGCGTACGAATTGACGAAAAAGGAATCAACGCCAAGCCAACAAAGTTCGCTGACGATAACGGAGAAAAAAGTGGCTGGAAAAAGGGACAAAGCGCAGTACAAACCGTTCCCCTGTGATCTCTGTACATTCGCGTTTACTCGAGCATCTCATTTGGCAAGACATCGACGTGTGCACACGGGGGAAAGACCATTTGTCTGTAGCCTTTGCCCTCGAATGTTCGCCAGACAAGACAAGCTGAAGCAACATTTGGACTCTCATTTGCAATGGCCGAAAAGAAAAAATCTCGCGAGTCTTGTCGACAGCGCAGTTCAAGGTCACATGATACAATTAACTTCGATATCCGGGAGTGGAACTGCGTCCACAAACGCAGCCCACGTCTCAGCTATCAAAGGCAAACGTGGACGACCACGAAAAGTTTATACCAGAACGTCAATGGTCAGTGCCGGACATCTGACTGATTCCAGGGACGACTGAAAATATCCTTCGAGGATTTCTCGTCGTTGAATGTGTCTCTGGCACTGATCCCGATCGGAATAATCGTCGAGATGACACACAAAATTTATAAAAACACCAAAACCAATAGCAAACAATGGAAGTTCTACGTGCAACTGCCGCAGATGGATTATGGAGAATAAACCAACATCCGATGAGTTTATCAATTCTGATATTTTCATCAACTCGATCAGGCTGCTTACCGAATTCCCGAGGCATTTTTCATTGCAAATAAGGCTAAAACACAATTTTTTATAATCTGGACCAATGCGAAGTAAAGTGGGCCAAAGTGTTGGACGAAGGAAGCTCGACACGTTGAGAAACTCAACGATTTTCCAAACATTTCCTTCAGCCAAAAACAATCGTTGCATAAACGAATGAAAAATCTTGACGAATGAGTTCGTCGCCGATAACATCTCCCCACAAACTACAAACGACTCAACGATGCACCAAAAAAACCGTGGAAACTATTTTTCTACAACCACCTGGTTCGAAGCTGCCCTGAAAATTCTATTTCTCAATAATAGAAATGACACCCGTGTCCTCTGTATGACACAACCGTATAGAATATTCAATTTCTTCGATCAATATCGAAGCTCGCGACCAAAAAATATAGATCAACATTGTTTCAATGATCAACTCTAGACGTACGATAAATAACATTTGCTAGATTGTCCAAATTTTTCTATTGTCAATCGAGCCAGACATTCGTTTTCACGTCAACGTTGATTTTTTTTTACAACAAATATTCGATTTTTTTTGTTATAATTATTTATAGTTTCAATGGTATAAGTTCATTATTGATTGAAAAATTCAAGCGATTCGAAGCGACTCTGCTAGGGCAGATTTCGTTTATATTATAAAACTGGAACAAAGATTAGTTATGAATATTTTCTCGTACATATTAATATGTAAAAACGCTATTGGCATTGAAGTTGGTATCGTCGAAACGTAACGATAAAACGAATTCACTTGATACATTAATTTTTGAGCGGTCTAAGATGCGAGTTAGCAGATTCAGTTTTTCGAATTTCAAAAAATGGTAACCAGTAGCTCAGAACTGCATATTTTTAGTGAACAAGTTTCGTTTCGTTGCCATGATTAAAACTTCAAAATCGTATGCATAAATGCGTACGGAATGAATCTAATTGAATAATTTAAATCGTCGAGTACAAATGTCCAAATAGTCAAAATTATGAGAATGCCAATTTTTGGGTGCGACCATATTAAGTCCGTCAAAAAGTTCTTACACGTGTCACGCGTAGTCAGCAAAACGTGTATAGATAAATGTTATATTGTACGGTAAATTCGATGAAGAAAAAAAAAGCGAAATGCGTGCGAGATTTAGGAATTTGACATAACGTGTCCTCCTTCCAGAATTTCTGGTCTAGTCTATAAATGTACTGTATAGGAGAAAAGCGGAATGGACTGTACGTTAAATACTGAAATGAATCGTCGTTGTACGTAAAAATTAGTCAAATATTTCGCGAGGAGGTCTGAAAATGCTCCAAAATTGCATGGATATCCACTGGAAACTAAAATTCGGTGAAAATGTCGATATTTTTTCAAAAACAGTCAACTTAATTTTTTTGAATAATCTAATTTTTGTGATTTCGAATGTAAATTTTGTTTCTGGAAGAATTTGAGATAAAAATGAGCAAAATTTCGCTTTTTTCGTATACGTTGTCAACTATACTTTCGGAGTGACAAAGATTTTATTGATATTCTGAAAAAAAATTAAGTTTTCTTCATTCAAAAAACTGTCGACCAACGGAATTGAGTTTTCAGTGTTCAGACTTAATAAAACAAAGTAATTTCATTCTTTTTTCAATGGCCACTGCAAGTGCAAATTTGGTATGACTGCATAAAACTTATATTTGTTATTTCAATGAAATCGTTCGCTACTCCTGCGATTATTGTTTTTGATCGGAAAAAAAACTTGGCGTACTAAAAGAATACGTTGAGGAACTTTGCTCCGAGGGTTATCCAAGATTTTGGCTTTACACGCTGGTCAGTGCAATCCTTCTTTGATATTTATATGTTAACGTCTATCGCAACTCTGATGGAGCTTTTTCAAGGTTACTCTTTTAATATTATTCTATGAATCAGTGTCTGAGGCATATTATAAGGGAATTTCGTTAGAAAACGGTGATCATTTGTCGTTGGTGCGAATTTCTGGTGAATTAGTTTGTGACGATATGATCTCGGACGAAACTGATTTTTAGGACCGAATTCATTGCCTAAACTAGTTTGGCCTGATATATTTTACGGATAAACTAGTTTAGCCTGCGAAAATCTTCGGACAAACTAGTTCGCACTACCTGGTCGTTTATATTTGGCAGGAAATTTTAGTTTTGCCTGCATGATTTTGAGGTTAAACGAAATAGTGCTCGAAAAAACTAGTTTGTCCTGAAACGGGTCCGGGCCATGACCAGTTCGGTGTGATGGTGATATGCGCGTACGAGTTTGTACCATTAGCTTATCGTCTTTTCAAGGACAATTCGTTTTGCCTGCACAATCTTCGGGCAAAATTGGGTGAAAGAACTAATTCGGCCGCCGTTACCGCATTAATTGTTAACATACGCAAAAAAACGGCATGAAACTATCGAACGTCTCTGAAATGATCATTTTGTTTGATTCGAAATGACTTTTTCGTGCGGAAAAGCCTTGTACATTAGTGCTCAGACGAAGACAGAGAAAATACGTTGAAATCTCTCATCATTACGTTTTAATATGTTACGTTGAGTTTTTTTAATTTTGTATTAGCGCCGAGCTCGGATTGTTTGTGCAATTTTAGGATTTATACGACCGTAAATGTGTATCAAACTTGCGGGTTTGATACCGAAAGCCCTCTTCGTACCTCGTAATTGTAACGATCTTTTGTGCAATTCTACCATATTCCTACATAATAAAAAAAAGACGCATCGTCGTATGCACTACGAATTTTTACCCTTGAAAATTATTTTCCCCGATTATAAAGCATTACCGTTTAAATCCTCCGGAGGACGTGGAACGGAAAGCCTGGACGCAAAGCCGAAATGTTGGTGAACAGGTGTACTCTGCTAGTCTGCCGCGTTGAATTTATTATGCTAATGGCGTCTGTAACCGCGCTACCGCGCTCCGTGTTCGCAAAGTTGAGAAAACAAAGCCACTGCTTCGCGCATGCGTGGTAGTAGAAAAAACAACCACGTTGAGACGCGGTAAAATGACCGAAAATATCCTTGGTCCGCTTCACATTGAAAATAGTGGCTGATGATATTGTCGTCACTATTTATCAATATTTTACGTAAAACATAAAAAAGGGGAATTTGACAACGTACACTGATACAGATTATTGAAAAATTCTATGTCATCGATCATGAATGCAACTCGCCGACGCAATTTGTACATTACTTTTGATAAAATATTTCTGCACTCCCGATACGAAAGGCAAAAATAAAATAAAAATCAGAATCAATTGGAAAAATGAATGTACAATGAAAATCAGGAGAAAACTGTGCCTGACAATTAATTTTTCTTCGAGCGATACGAATATTTCGAAATGACATCCGAAAATTGCCGCGTTAAGTAGAGAGCGCTGCATTCGCAGACTTCCGGTAAATGCTGCGCGTCAATTGGTCGGAAAGTAAAGCCAATAAGAGACAAAGGAGAATAGAGTACGATTGGTGCAAAAAAAGCCTGACGGGACGAGAACTTCCCACACCACGTACCATCGACGTCCATTACGGCATTACCCGTTGGGAACTTTCGAGAAACGGCGGTGTGCGGTACTTTGGCAGTTGCGTACTGCCACGGTTTTATCGTATTCTAGAGTCTCGAGCGCGAACACTCACAGTTACTTTTGTCCGAAAGCATTTCGGCAATCGTCGCCAGTTTGTGGGAACTCGAAGGATCGAGCACCCGCTCTGACAAACACGTTTTGCACGAGTGTATACGTATTCATATACCTATATACATATACATCCGTTGCTCGAAGGCCCAGGTAAGTCGATATCACTTTGTACCAAGAAACGTTACTCTACTGCTCAAAGTCTTATAAATGTTAAACTACTTTTTAATCAATAAAGTCGACGTCAAGAAATCATCCATTTGCCTTTAGTCGAACCGAAAACTGAATTTAATTTTGATCTATCGAAAAATTCCTAATCCCGTGTCTTCAAACAGCAAAAAAATTTTCCCCGCTTCCCTTTTTTCTTTATAATCTTTATTCCGCCATCGTCACAATGGAATACATCGTGTACTTTGCCGTTTGAAGGCTATCGGACGATTTATGTAGATATATATGTATTGTCTATGGACGAAGGCACGCCTGTACAAAATATACGCACTTGGAACGCGTTCTTCATCGTCGGCCCCACAGAACATTCTCGAATCCTTTTGCCAACCATTCCGGATATCCGTTATAATAGTAGGGACGATTTTTTCATTTATCAAGTGAACGTAAATTCATTTTCGAAACATTGATGTTTCATTTTTCAAGGTTTCCATTGCCGAAGCCTGATTTTCTCGCTTTGGTAACGGTTCGCACGCGTCAATGCTACGTCATTTGCCTCGAGATATTCTTTCTTTTTGCGTTATTTCTTATTGCCCTATTCTTATCTCGCTACGAGACTACTATACAAAATGATATTAGACTTTACACTGATAATGGACAAGACGCTGTTTATCCTTTTTGCAACCGCATTTCGTCCTCCGGGAACGCAGCTAACGCCCGATAACCTTTCCGGAATATGTTGATTTTCTCTGTCCATTTTCGAGTGGTTTTCTCGTCAACTACCACCAGAGGAAAATGCATAGAAAAATGTTCTAGCGGTACTTCCGCAACATAAATTTGCTCAGTCATTCGCTAGTGTTTGAAATTCTTGGGTTGGCAAAATGCCACAATAAAAAAAATTCGGATTATATATTCCTTTGTTTTGTCATCCTGTCTCCGCTTTCATGTATGTATAACATAACGTACGTTTTAAGTGAAGAAAGACCATGTTTCGCTGCTCTACTGCAGTAAATCTTTTAATTGTGAAATATAATAATGGCTGATTTCGAGGTCTCTCCTCAACCAGACGGGCTCTTCGAGTTCTAACAGTTTGCAGTCGCCATTTTGAAACACTCTTCTCCACACACATAATCGGATTTTCTCTCCGTCAATGTATTCTCTTCTGTGTCTTCGGTAAAGAATTAACAGCTGCTTTGGTTGAACAAAATCGCTAGTACGTTTTACACCAAACCTCTAATTATTCATTTTCCGAAACTCTGTCGATTGAGATGATATATTTATCGTTAAAAATTATGTCTTCGGTTCGTATGATAGTGATAATTTTCATGATGATACTGATTTTTTTCCGTTTCATTACAAATCCACAATATTTGTTAGCTTTTCATGAAAATTCAAATGCAAATCGATAGCAATAATTACATAACGGAAGTGCCAAGGAAAACGACTTTGCAATGAAAATTTGCGAGTTCGAAATTTTGCGCTTGGCATAATTCCGGGTAATATTTTACGAGATATCGATCGTAATGGAAAATATATCTATATATGTTGTTAGTATCTCCTGATCTTCCATGACTTAACAAATAATTCGATCCTACCGACATTCAGTGATAAATAATTATCGCCAAAGAACAAGATGTACCTTTTGGTCATATCCAATTCAAGGCAAAAAATTATTTTCAGCGTTAATTCGTAAAATAAATAGTTTGATACATTTTGTTATGAAAACTCAAGCGAATCAGTTTGATTTTTTTTCCACCCTTTGATTTCAATCTTTTATCCTTTAACTCGAAATTCTGGAGAGCCGGCAAATAAAATAGTCGCGACAGCTTCGACTTTTGTCAAGATTATTTGGGCTCTATAACGTCGAGTCTCCCATAAGCGGGTTACTCTGGCTATTTACCAAGATGTTAAAAAAATCGAAAAGTGATAACTCTGAAAAACTAATGACACGGATGTTTGCAACCCGGAGGTCCAATGAAAATCACTATTTTTAGTGATTTTTCATTCGGTTTCAAAAACCAACAGAATTTTCGTACTGATTTTGTGGTTGGATCCTCAAAAAAGGGCACTTCATTGTTCTGACCAAAAATTTATTAAGAATCATGAGCTCTTTAGGGAAAAAAAGAATTTCGTTGCATTCCAACGATGCAAATTTCAATGTCCTATAAGAGTATACTAATGTTCTGCTAACAAAATTTTGCAGGCTTCAAAGTGAAAAGAAACTCATCTTCAGAGAGTCGATATCCATTTGAGGCAATCGGTGTGTCAATACGGCGACCATGGTGAAAGAAACAACATTTTACGACATATTAGGCGTTAAGCCTGGTTGCAGCGACGAGGATCTGAAAAAAGCATACAGAAAGTTGGCCCTCAAATATCATCCTGACAAAAATCCCAATGAAGGAGAAAAGGTCAGTCGTCTGGAAACAGTTAAGAGAACCTCAAACAGGGTCGCTCGTTCAACAGCGTTAAAAGAAAAAACTTTGCATTTATTTCGCAGTTCAAACAAATTTCACAAGCTTATGAAGTTTTGTCGAACCCGGACAAAAAACGCATCTATGATCAGGGTGGCGAACAAGCTTTGAAAGAGGGTGGTATGGGAGGCGATTATTCTTCTCCGATGGACATATTCCAAATGTTCTTCGGCAATAGGACAAAGGAGCGCAGGGGCCAGGATGTTGTGCACCATCTTTCTGTGACGTTGGAAGAATTGTACAAGGGGACAGTGAGGAAATTGGCTCTGCAGAAAAATGTCATCTGTGATAAATGCGAAGGTAAGTGTCTACACCGACGGACCATTGGAACAAAAGAAAATGAATACTTTTTCAAATTTACCTACAAGCCCGTTCGGTTGAATAGCGCGGGAAGTCTTTTGGCGTATTTTTTTGGCTCCAGAATATTTTCAATCGGCCAATGAATCGACTTGAAACATTGAAACTTGAGCTAAGAATCTTCTGAGCCTCGAGACATTAATTTTTGAATTTTTTATGAAATCTGAACGACTATTGGAACGAAGATGTTGAAACAATGAAAAAAATTGTTGCAATCGTCTCGATCGTCGTAATCATGAGCTTGGAGATTAATGAATAATCAATGAAAACGAATTTGAATATTGAAAAAATGTGTAAATCTTGGAAATGGAAAAAAAATTCATTCGACAATTATCGAGCGTTCTTTTTTTTTTTTCTTAAAACAGGTGTGGGTGGGAAAAAAGGATCGGTCGAGCGATGCCCGGTTTGCCAAGGCTCCGGTATACACGTGGTCATACAACAGCTGGGACCATCGATGGTACGACACCTTCAACGTCCCTGCACCGATTGCCAGGGACAAGGTGAACGTATTCATCCCCGAGATCGCTGCAAACATTGCAACGGCAAAAAGACCATCAGAGACCGGAAAATCTTGGAAGTTCATGTTGACAAGGGTATGCTCGATGGACAAAGAATCCAATTCAGCGGAGAAGGCGATCAAGAGCCGGGTCTTGAACCTGGTGACATCGTCATTCGTCTCGACGAAAAAGATCACGATATTTTCAAGTGAGTCTCCCAGTTTTGTTTCTCTGCACCCTTTACAATACGATTTTTTGCCTCTACGTTTTCGTCGCATATTCCTGTCGTCCTCAATAAAGCGGCGATAATATCGTAACAAAGATTTTCACATTATTCTTGAGCATTTAAGGGCGAACTCAATTGTGGAAAAAATGCAAATATTTCTATTCATTTTTTTTTTGGTCAAGTTTTATAATGAAATTGAACAGTGAAAAGAAAAATATTTTCGAGTTTCTGAAAATTTGACCTTTTGAAAAGTTAAGTCGAGAATTTCTCGGGCCTTCTTGCGATATTGCTCGCCATATTTATTCGATATATGAATTTATTCACATTTGATGAAATCGAAACCTATGCCAAATCACAAAATTAGTTGTCACGTGAACTTTGAAGCATCAAGGTGAACGTTTTAATCGTAAGCACAAAGGAGCCTTGAAATAAAAATATGACGTCTTCGATGATGTGTAAAAGTCTGTGGCATTCTTGCTCGACTGAAAAAATAGCCTAACGATCGTAGAGAGGACTGATCGACATTCATTAAATAATATTAACAATTGAGAGCGTAAAAAAAATTTCCAAGTAGAAATGGAAAATGGTTGAAAGGCACGAAAGTAAGAAAACAAAAACGTGGATTTTTTGCAGGCGTTCAGGCAACGATCTCTTAATGACGATGAACCTGGAGCTGGTCGAGGCGCTGTGCGGTTTCCAGAAAATCATTCGTACATTGGATCAAAGAGATCTGCTGATAACATCGTTGCCAGGAACGGTGATAAAGCACGGTGAGATAAAGTGCATAGTAGGCGAGGGTATGCCAGTGTACAGAGATCCGTTCACGCGAGGAAAACTGACGATCCGTTTCGTGGTAAACTTCCCAAAATCGCTGGAAGCGAGTGTGATACCAGCACTCGAGCAGTGCTTACCGCCCAGGGAGGAAGTAATAATTCCGGACGGTGCCGAGGAGTGCAGCTTGAGTGATTTCGATCCGGAATATGAAGCAAGACAACAGAACGATGCGCGACAGGCTTACGAGGAGGAAGAGGGTAGGGCGTCGCGTCTTCAATGCGCCGCACAATAATTTCTCTTCGATTGTACGAATAACTGAAAAACGCCAGCAGAAAAGAAAAGAAAGAAAAACGAGATCATTGTTCATCGGAAAAACATCGGATAATACACTACCCGCCCACATTCACATCCTCTAACTCTCACTGTATTTTCTCTTTCCCGTATTTACCGTCGACTCGGATTTCACCACGGGAATAAATTTCTAGAGGCCTGCACGCCTCCTCAAACATTTTGTTTTTCGTTTATACTTGTCCCTCTATTTCCATCGTTGACTATCGCATCGTTGATCGATTTTCGATTCCAACTTTGAGCGTTAATTAACAAACAAACGAATCATGTCAAGTTTTGACCGAAAAGTCCAGACAAAACAAAACTCATTGTTTCTTTCTAGAATTTTTTGTAATTCGTCGAAGAAAAAAAAGAAACGCTGCGTCGATTTTCGACGAGATCCTTAGAACCGTTATTTCTATTCCATACAACGTGACATCTCGACTATCTCTCCTTCGTGGCGACTCGGTACCGTCAAAAAGGATATGCAAATAAAAATAATTGAAAAAAAAAACAAATAAAAACACGTAAAATATATTTATTCGTAGGCGCGTAAATTTAGACGGAATAAATGAAAAAAAAAAAAAAAACGAAAAATTCATAGACGAAGTATAATGACGGTTATTGCATAATACACGCTTCGGTGCATTTTCAAGCACTCAATGTTCGTAGCCTTCAATTGTTAACATGACCAAATTATTTTGTCTTTAAGACCATATTGACGAAACACAATCCAGTCCTATTTCAACACGCTAACTTCGAATCCTTACTTCCTCTCGAAGCAAACGAACAACAACCAGCAACAACAAAAACAAAACATAATAACATGAATAAACGAAGATAATATCTTGATGTCTCAACTTGTCGATGTATCTAATTTTTCCAATTTTCATTTACTTCCCTCAAATTCATAAGATCGTTCGATCTCTTCGAAACGATAATAAACAAAAAGTTTTGCTTTAATTGTGCAGTTGCCAATTCTCATGCTCTTAGTACGGCCGAGTCCGAGTCGATGTTTCATTCCAAAGTGGTCATAGGTCCCCTATAAACTTAAGTCATTACATGAACACTGCAAAAAGTTGAGGAAAAAAAAAGATTTCAATTTCGCTTTAGCGAATGCTAATTGTCCAGTCGTTAATTATTCACACCTTTCAAACTCGATCATACGCACGCCTAGTTCAAGGACAATCTCGACACTATCAAGAGGAAGTGATCAAACGACGTGACATTGAGTCGTGGGCAGCAGTTTATGGACATGCAGCAAACAAAAATCGGAAGATGAGAGGGAAATCATTGGCGCGACAGCTTCATCGAGATAATATTTAATTTAATTATTACGAATTGTGTTCGCGACCCTTTTTGATTTTTCCTTTTTTTTGTCTCTGCATCTGTACGAGCATAATGTTTTTTTCTCGAAGTAACTAGTATAATACACGTGATTCAAATAATTCTATTTCGTTTTCAATGTCGGTGGCGTTTAGACATAATTCATTTAGGCAAAAAGAAGGGGAAAGGGAAGAAGTGTTTTGAATCGATCAATTACACGTGACGAGAAACTTTATGGTATTGAGTGCCTCCGTTAATAAGTTTTTATTTCCACCTTGTCGAAATTACCTCGTTTATCCAGCCTTGTCTAAAGTCATTACTTTGTGAATCCCGGCGATAAAGACGAAACACTCCAAACGGAATTTGTTTAACGATTCAAGTATAAAAAATACAACGTTGTTTGAAAAACTAACGCAAATGAAATATATCCTGTAGGAAAAATGACTAAAAGTAACTATATCGCGCGCTAGTTCAAAATACACTATAGCTAGATTTCATTGAATAGACGAAAGAAAGAAAATCTGTAATCTCATTAATTATATAGAACAATTCCTTATGATTACTGATGACGTCTCGTCTCTAATATTAAATTAAGTAAAAATTGAACAAACAGAAATGAGACCCACGTGTTTTTTTTTCTTGATGCCGAAAATCGTCCATGTCAATTTTTTCCCACATGCTTTCTAGCGAATATGCTACGGGGGACCCCTTCCATTTTAGGCTTGGGCTGCAACGCCGTCGATACGTGCGGAGGCACGTGTGCTTTTTCAGGGGGAAAATTTCGTAAATGGGAGTTCTACGAATTAATTCAACTCACTAAGTTCCTTGTGTACGGGTGTACGGGAATGAGCTGCTTGATAATCTGGTTCTGGGACAAATTATTTCCAAAATGATTTGATTTTTCTTTATTGAAAAATGCAACATCCATGTTCTCCTTTCATCATTGGAAGCCGTCCAAGGAGGGTTTTTGTGAAAAAGTTTTATGAAAAGTCTAGAGGTTAGGTTAAATTTTTCGTTTTCCAGCAGCCAATTTTTCTTGAACAATTGCAGCTGTTCAATGTTTCTATTCACTCATAACTTCCCGAATAAGATCAAATGATGGTTTGTAACGTTGTCTGAAGTTTTGTGAGCAATTTTGGGCGATTCCGATCACTATAAGTGAAGCAGACCATGTTTTCGTCATATGAATGTTGAGGAATCTTTAGGGAAGCTTTTTACATTTTTGACATAAGAAAAAAAGGATCCTCTGATGCAGCAGCAATTATTATTCATCGATAAACATTCTTCATAATTATTTTGGTACCATGATCGAACTCGACTGGTTTCGAATTTTCAGATACAAACTTTAGCAATGTTGTGCACGGTCAACCGGCTGTACTATCCGAGGAGGGGGGGAATAGGAAAGATTAAAAAACACATACATGTAGAAAAGATTCATCGAGTTGCCAGTAGCGAGGTAGCGAAGATGAAGATGTAGTACGAACTGAACAATACGGTACAGTGGTGTGATAATACCTCGTGAGTCGTGTGAACCGCGGTGGCGCGGTTTAGATACAGTCAGGGTCGCGGAGACCATTCAACTGCGTAAAAAAAAAAATACGACGCGTTTATGATTCCCCTTTGATCGTGGCCTGTCAAACAATACGTTTTTTCATACCGTTTGAACGAATAAAGCCAAAGCTTAATTGTGCCATTGCAACGTTCGGTTTAACAAGAGTTCTCTTTCATAAGTCGAACGCTGTGTATATCACGGAGAAGGTAAGAAAGTCATTGAGTTTTTACGATTTTTCTCATTTTTTCAAACGTCTGTATTCTTTTTTTTTTATCAACATTCACGAATGATCGGACAGGCAATGTACTCGTTGATACGCCGTATATTCGTCGGCGTGCACGTGTTTCAAAATATAAAAAACATTCATGCGTATAGATACGCATTTATTTATGGATGTAATATGTACATAGTTCCGAGAAACATTGACCACTGTGTTTGTACCTCGGACTCTTCAACTCGGCTATCGTACTTTAAGATGAGTCTCTTATGAGATTCCGCGTACAAAAGCTACTTCAATACAATTTATTTATTCTTCAGAAGTTTAACGAATTCACAATCGCAAATTCGAATATCTCTCTCAAATTCTATGGACAATTTTTTCTCTGAGATCGAAACTTTCTGCGTATTTCAATTCCTTCAAAATAATTCCACAGGAAATCGCCGATTCAAAATTAATTTCCCACATTATACTGCAAGTCTAAAAACTTGAAAAAATGGCAAATAAATCTTGTTAATTCCGGTTGTCAGGGCTTTGCATCCTCGAGTTTAATCTTTAAACAGAATAAAAAAATATGGTTGATGATTTTTCATGGAAAAGCCGCAACACAAAAGACCAAAATACTTCGACGGTCTCTGAAATAATTACTTGTTCCATGCTGAATGTTGTTTGTCAAGTTTTCTTTTCTCCATACAGAGTCAAAGTTCAGGATGTACGGTGATTCAACGGAGATCGATTAAACAAATGATAAAAAATGATGACGGAGACCATAAAATATCTGAAGGATCCTCATTTGGTAGCGAGGATTCAGGAATTTTTTGGAATCAGAATCCACTACAGCAAAGAATCAAAGAATATTGAAGAGAAAGAAAGCTCCAATATTAGGGAAAGAACAGAAAAGCAAAGTAACGGATGGGACAATGGAAAAATCAATGGATCCTGCAAACTCAGTCATACCAAAGAGAAGAAAGAAAAAAGTGCTTCCAGTGACGATGAAACCTCTGTAGCACTGGAATCCCTTAATTATACAATTACAAATAATTTCTGGTACTATCTCTTCCTCTTTGGTACGGAGCTTGGCGATGAGACTTTTTACTCCGCATTTATACCTTTTTGGTTCTGGAATATTGACGGTGCGGTGGGCAGAAGAGTCGTTCTTGTCTGGGCTATCATCATGACCATCGGTGAGCCTCAAACTTACTATTCTAGAAATTTTGACCATTTTTCTAAAACGCCATGGTTCCATGGTGCTCATTCTTGCTTCACCTAATATTGTCCCTGCTCATTTTGTGTAAACATTCATGGGAATATCAGTTTTTACACGTAACGTATTTTCCGTGATGATTTCATTTCTCCAAGAATTCACTATTTCGCTTGTTCTGGGTTTTTTTTTTGTGTTTTATCAGTAACTGGGGATTCTCCTATGAGTTTTTTGAAATCCTGATAAAACGGGCACTATCTTTATCAACAAAATTTCTGTCGTCATCAAATTTCGTGGAGGAATGGCTTTTCAAAAAATGTTCATAATGAATTTTTCATGACATAGTTTCGACTCCAGAATAAGTCCGGATTTTTTGACCAGCTTGATGAACATTCGTTCGATTCTTTGTTGGCCAATTTTCGTCTTACCTTTTGTTCTTTCGTCCTATTCTCAGAATAGGATGTGATAAGAATTGCGATATTTTACGAGAGAAACTGCTATCATTGGATTGATAAATTTATGGGATGCACAGGTCAAGCGTTGAAGGACATAATTTGTTGGCCTCGTCCGTCTTGTCCACCAGCAACGAGACTTCAGAGTAAATGGTCACAGGAATATGGAATGCCATCAACCCACGCGATGATTGGCATTTCGATTCCCTTCAGTGTCATATTGTTCACAATGAACAGATACGTATATTCGTTCACCGCGGGTTGTGCGATAGCCACGCTTTGGTAAGTTAATTTTTATAAATCGAAAATCACTCGAAATTTCAGTGAATCATTTCGCAGCTTATCAACGTTATCTTTATCGGTCAAGATTCATGATTGAAGCCAAAACTATTCACTAATCAAATGGAAACATCTGAATGACAATTTTTTCTTGGCAGGTGTACTCTTGTCTTCACCAGCCGATTGTACCTCGGTATGCACACTGTACTCGACGTCGTCGTCGGATTAGTATTGGCTATTGCACTAATGATACCTCTGATACCATTGGTCGATTTTACCGATCATTACTGTCTCACGGAGAGCTGGGCAATTGGGGCCCTCGTGATTCTCACTATCATTACAATTATTTATTACCCCCGGAGTGATAGATGGACTCCTACGAGGCAAGTCGATTGGCATATTATAGAAGGAACGAAATTGAGCCTCAAATGGTTGACTTTGTATCAAGAATGCTGAATCGAAAAATAGTTCCATTGTAAAACGATGAAAAATTCTATTGTCTGTTACAGAGGCGATACAACAATGGTCTTATCTGTGACCGCAGGTGTTTACGTTGGGGCGTGGGTAAATTATAAAACTGGGGCATTATCGGCGCCTCTTCTCCCACCTCCGTACAATATCATTTGGCCTTCTTTCCCAATGTTCGGACGTATGATCCTACGTACGATTATTGGCTTTTGTTGCGTTTTAGCGACCAAATCAATCTGCAAGTCTCTCAGCTACGCGACAATGTGTGCCATACTACGCGTTAATGCGAAAGAACTCATGAAGAGCAAAAATACATTGGACAATACGAACAAAGTCCTGACTGACTTGGTTTACAAGTACAGTAGTTGTTTCATGATCGGTCTCAATACCGTTTATCTATTGCCTAATGTTTTCACCATTCTCGGTATCGAGAGACCGACTTTTTATACAGAAATGTAATTTATCGCATTTTTTACGAATTTCCGACCACAAACTACGAAATTTCGACTTTTGGGCTCGAAATAATTTGTTTGCTTCGATGAATTCGATCCCGCAACATCAACTGCTTCTTTCTTCCCTTCCGTTACTAGAATTTCCATTAAAAAATGTTAATCCTTCGGATTTGTTACGAGTTTCCGGGCAAGATACTCGAACACACGCAGTTTCGATTTTCATACTCGATTCCAAGAGACAGTTCTTCCTGGCAACGATCATTGTTAGTCAATCATCCAAAAACTATGATAATTTATAAACGCTCATCAAAGATTCATGTACCTCTTTACCGTACTCTTTGAAAAGTTACGCATTGTTTTATATTGTATATATTACGTAACCCAAACCACGTAAAACGAGCCGAACGCTACGCCAACGTCTAAAATTTCCATCCGTAAATATCGTTTAAGAAATTCTTTTATTATTAAGGTGGTTGCATCACTATCAACTAGTCAAAGAAAACAAACTGCTAATTACGAAGGAAATAATAGATCGTACCGAAAATTTTCCTTTGACGTGAAAGTCACATTTGTCATTTTTCGAATTAAGAAATTTAGAATTCTGCATTTAATCCACCATAACATAGTGCTCGAGCTACCTTAAACCATGAGGATCCCATAATTCCAAGTACAACGCATTACGGAAATTTTGTCCAAGTCCTGTGAGGGTTGTGACATTTAATTAGCAACTCGATCTTTATCGTCGAGTCTAGAAAAATTAAGTATTCCTCGCTATAAATTATTTATTATAGCCTGGAGTAGTTTACATTATATGAAAACAACGCACAGAATAAATCACTTTTTTGTTTGTTCGATTTCATAATCTTCGCGTGTGTTCCTCAGCAATCGACGAGTTTTCATATCACCGGAATATTCAGACGCAATACCTGGAAATTTTCAATTTTCGAGATTCTCCAAAAATTCATGAACATTGTTTTAAAGAATCTTTAGCTTATAAAAATAGCAATAAGCCTTTGGCAACAAAAAATGAAAGAGCAATAAAGCAGTAAACGATCTACTCACGTTTACATTTTGATCCATGGCTGCAGTCACTCTATCCTGATCCAGGGTGTAAGGCACGAAAACATCAACAAGATAATTCGTTCTTGGGGCTTCCACGATGATGCGATCTTCACAAACATCAACTCTCATATCCTTGATTCGAAGCTTGAGAAGTAATTAATAAATTAATTTTATTTGTGCAACCAAAAATCGAGTTTCTTAAGATTTTTTCTGTCGCCCGATGACAAAAGTTTCTTACACGATTGGGAAGTTTGAAGTAACCAATGAGTTCTTCCGCTTTTCCATCTTTAGGCTTGCGAAGCAGAACGTATTGGGGAGAATCGGCATTCATGATTTTCGTGTTGTTTTTCTCGCTCTGAATCTTTTTCAATTGTGATGACGAACCGTGAATCTCTTCGATCAACGGCTTTTTCACTTCTGGCTTTTTGGCTTGACGGTTTTGAACTCTGTGATCGTGTAACTGACCCATGACCTGCATTCGAAATAATCCGAAAAAATCGTCCACCTCGTTACAACAATGTTTTTCGAATAACGTTTGCATTCAAGGTGAGGGATCAGTCGCTATCTCATCGCTGTGAGTGCGAGCGAGATAGTTGCAATTTTCCACATTGAATATTTTCGACAGGGTTTGATCAGTCAAAAAAGCCCCTGTCAGCGCATTTTTGCTATCGTCCTGTGTATACGGACAGAGTATCTTTCTAATTAATCAAACAAAGAATTGAAAATTCGAGATGAAGTTCGGATCCATTACCTCAATACGGACGTTTGAAAATTCGTCATTTGTTTCTTGTTTGGCATCACTGCTGATGGTATAATTTTTTGTATCATCAAATTCAATACTGGCAGGAAAATGAATCTCACCTTGCGGTTTTTCAAAATCTTGAACTCGGATGGTATAGTTTTGTTGTGTTTCTCACTGACTCCCTGAATTATCGTAGCAATGGTAAATGTCCACATGGTTTTCTCTGACTGACATTTTTCAAAGTGTTTTGTGTTCAGTGCGATGTCGTAAGTAAGACACTTTGCTCCTTCTATGAATGAAAATGTTGCACAAAAAAAAAAAAAATTAGAAACGTGTTCCTTAGAAATTTAATTAAATTAACTTATTCAGTGTTTCTCATGGTTCAGCAAGTCAGAGACCTTTGGATTCTTCAAATCTTTCATGACCAATGCTCATTGGAATACTCCAGCTCGGTTCCTCCTTGTCTATTTCACTGAACAATTGTTCCTCCGATAAATCCTTGGGAGGAGGTATTTTGTCCGTGTGACATATGTTGAGAAATACTTTTTGTCCTGTGTCTGTCTTGCATTTTATACAAGCACCTGTGAAAATAGAGTTTCGAAACATTCATCCTCGTGTTCATGATAAATTATTAATTAAGTAGATCTGTCAGATCCTGGAGTAAGGAGATTACAAAAAATGAGATACACTTTTTTGTCAAATAGCCTGAACATATCGACAGGAAGAAAAGTTATACCTCCTTCTTTAGAAAAAAGACAACAATGCGTAACTGATACTTTTTTTACAGTAACAATCCTTCCCGAATAAAAAGCGTAACAGGATTTCTGCAGGCAGCATGGCTGACAGATCGGCGTGAAAAATGTTGTTTAATTATCATAAGGACTTGATAGAAATAGGACTGGAAGGCGAATTATTTTCTGGTTAAAATTGTAAAAACTACACAGAGTGTTGGTTTGTGAATTGATAGAAATTTCAATCCCGCTATTCAACAACTAGATAAATTACCTGGCAATGGACGAAACGTCAGCGAAGGTGGTTCAGGTTTTTCGAAATTTCGAAGCAAATCATTGAGTTCTTGTTCCTCGGAGTTTCTCTCCTGAAAAAATGCATTTTACATGTTATTCTCGGATCGCGAACGTTCCTAACCTATGCGTTTGAGATGCCAGATTCCTCACGGTTAATAGTAAATTATTTCTCAGAACGGAGTCGTCGACGTCAAGAAAAGTCGTATTCGTCATTGTGCGTGTGAAATGCTTGATCAACACGAGTTTCAGGCCAAAAATACAATCTTCCAATTCCGCTAGTTAACGACGTCGTCCGATCGAAAGTCAGTGCATAGACATCCAACAGTGGCGATGTTTTCATCCATGCGCAATTTTTCGTATATTTCCCGCGTATAGTGACGCCGCTAAAGAGCGGCAAACTATGGAACTTCAGACTTTTTGACCATGCACACAAAAGGAGGTTGCATGGTTACATACAAAAATTTCACGATCTCTTTGCAGAATACCAAAAAATGGAACTTCTCTCGGTCCTCAAAAAAAAAAAAAAAAAAAAAAAAAAACAAAAAAGAAGAAAAAAAAATAACTATTTTGTAGATTTATTAATTTCATTGCTGATCCATACAATAGTTCGATCTATGACTACGAGATTCTTTAACATAAAGAATTTCTTTCTTCAGCAATTGTATCTCATGGTGCTGTCGTCGGACAACTTCATTCATAAATTCATTGCGTCTTTTTTCACATTCAATATGACGCTCGTATTCTGCAGTTGTTTTGCAAAGTTTAGCCGCTGCTAATTTCGCCGTCATTATTGCTTTCTGTTTCTGTTCCTCCAAATTGCTTATTTCGATTTCGAGCGCATTGCAGCGCTCGCACAATTCGGTCTCTTCGTTTATCTCTTCCTCAACCTCTTCCAGGGTCAATCTCAAGGATTTATTGACTTTTTTTAGACAGTGCAGCTCATCCCTCAGAGATTCGAATTCACCCGCTGCTTCGTGAGCCATCTTTTCACTATCTTGTAGTAACTGAACGAGCAACAAATCGTTTTTAACGAAAAAAATGGGACGTTTTTGAAAAAAATGAAAATTGAGCGTTATGGAGGAAAAGGGGAATTCCTGGAAACGTGAAAATGTGCTTTCCACTCTATGAGCTGTATGGAATATTTACCGTTTTCAATTTCTTGATAGTCGCAATTTGGTCCTCAATTATTTTATCCTTAATCTGCAGTTGGCAATTGCAATTATCTTGACGTTCGTCCAATTGTCTTTCCAAGTTTTCTCGCTCGTTCCTTTCCTCGTTCAATCGACACTGAAGATTTTCTATTTGTTCCTGCAGTTGTTTGCATCTGCAGTTAGACGACTGAATCTTGTCTTCAGCTTCGGTCAGTTGAACTATTTTCGTTGATATACAATTCTCGTTCTCTCGAAGTAAATCTCGCTGTTTCGTGCATATCAGCGTCAAATCGCATATTCGCTTGTTTTGCACTTCTATTTGGTCCGATAACTCACACACAGTTTTTTCCAAGGCAATTTCTTTCCGTTTTGCCGAAGATTTCGTTTGGGAGGGTTTGCCATCAACGTCTATGCACCTTTAACATAAATTGTATAATTTTTCCATATTTTTTCAAGATTGAACAAAAAATCTTGAGTTCCTATCTGAATAAAAACTCAAATTTGAATAAATTTCAAAAAAAATTTCACTAATTAAAGAAAAAACAAAAGACGATTTCTTTGAAATAATGTATACGACGTTTTTTCGAAAAACATTAAACTTTTTGCGAATGTATTTGCATTTTAATTCGAACTGAAAATTGTGATTACTTTTTTTCTCTTTTTCGCTTCAATTCCTCCAACTTGCATCTTAGTTGTTCACATTCGCACTGAAGTTTAGCATTGTTGTGTTTGACGACATTTACTTCCTCAGCGATCGCATCCCTGTTTGCCTTTATAGAGTCGGTTTGATCTCGCGACTGTTTGGCAAGATCCATAGCGAGATTTTTAGAGCGTGAGGCTAAATGGGCTTCTTTCTTGGTCTTTTCAAGGGCCTCCTTTAAACAGGCAACCTCTTTATCACCATCAGCTATTAAACAACTCAAACTGCAATCCATGTTTTTGAGCTGTGCCTCTAACTCGCCATTTCGTTTCTCCAATTCCTAAAAGCCGCCAATTTGTTTTTGTCAAGCAATTGCTAAGAATTGAGAAAACCAGCTGTCAGTATTGTTCAGAAACCTTGTACATTTTCTCGATATTCTTCTTTTCCTCTGTCACTTTTTCCAGGCTCATAAGTTCACTGTCATTTATAATATCTTGCGTTTGTGAAGCTTCAGCCAATGACAATGACGTGTCGATTTTTTCAGGCTTCAAATAATCGTTTTCTGCGGTTCGAAATGTACTGAATTTCTCATTGTATCACAATTCCAATTTCAATTGTTTTTACAAACGTTTTCTTACCCGATCGTCCAGTAAAGAAATCTCAAATGTTTCATCACGAGTTACTTCTCTTGGCTTTTCATGAACATACAACTTTTCGATCGCATCGTTCTCTTGGAAAGTCTCGTGACGAATTATTTCTTTCGACCTGTGTCGACGATGCGAAACGTTATTCGATCGTCGGGTTGATCCAGCCTCGATTTCTGATTCCCTCGCTTTTCCAGTTATGTTCACCTCATCTATGGATGGAATCGAGAAGCCATTATTTTCGAGAAAGCCAATTTAAACCCTCGTGAAATTCACGTTCAGACGTAATTGATATTCCATTCACGTTTGCAATGAAATGAGAATATTATTTTGCGATCCCAAGAGACTTTTTTTTTTATTTCCAATTCTAATGACACTTTATCCCCTTAAGGGATAAAGAACGTTGTTTTCCTCACCGTATGTCGTAGGTGGACACGTACAGAGCTTGGAACGTGGTCGACATGCGCACCGAGACTTTTTTCTTTCTCGCGATGCGTTGCATTTACCAGTGGAGCTTGATACCGAAGTTGGTAAGTGATGATTGCAGGAACATGCTTTTCTTCGCTTCTCCGACATGTCTTGAATCGACAGGAAACTGGAGATGGTCATCACTTGGTTATTAACCTTTTGGAGTCTTGAGACAATCGAGTCAAGGTTCATTCCCGAAAATCTTGAAAAGCAAAAGTTATCATCGTTTAAAATGAATCGGAATTGAGTTGGACGAGGAGGAGGACGGTGTCGAAGATTTGTTCATCGTGCAGAAGATATCTCATCAAACTCAAAGTGTGGAAAAATTCGCGTTCTATCAAAAAGCAGAAAATGACATTTCGAGTACAAAAGATCGATAGACAGAGAAATTCAGAGGAAGCTAATTTTTTTCTTACTTCACATCGCGACGAAGAATTCTGCGGGAAGAACAAACGAGTGTTGTTTCTCGTGAATCAATGGGGGAAAGCATGGGTGAATGTTTTATGGAATGTCATCGGTGAAAGAATATTGGAGAAGAGCTTGTTCAAATGCTCATTCGGACTTGGAAACAACCTCGTCAGATTATTCACTCGACGATTCAAATTCATCAAGCAGCAAAGAATATCGTGACGCCAGTTGCAATGTCGACTTTGATGCCGAAAGCGACAACCTCGCTGATGATACAGCACTCGAATCTGCGAATAAGCTGGACAAAAATATCGACCATTTAACCACATCGAGGCCGGACAAAATTAATCATGTCAAACCATCGCGATATATCCGATGGAGACTACTTATGTGCCTTGGAATTGGACTATGGGCTATTCTTTGCATGGTCGATTTATTGCACTCCGAAAAATGTTTTACGAGAGGTGAGCAATGAAATAACCATTCAAATGTATCATTTGTTCTTCCATGACACATTTCTGCACTGAAAAATTCGATAAATTTGATTTTTAAATAAAAATATTAAGCTTTTTGAAAAAAAATATTGCTTTCCCTTGAATAAAATGAAAATCCTTGTTTATCATATTTTTCTTGACTGTATGAATGGTCGGGTTGAAGTTAAAACAGACTCTGTCGAATTTGCTTAGTCAATCAACGAGAATTTTATTTTTTCAAGAAGAACAAATTTTTCAAGATGAAAATTTTCAGATTGGTTGTACGAATTTATATGGGAAAAGAAAGTGCAAAAAATAGAAGTTGCGAAAAAGTTGGAAGCTCCAGTGCTTTGGTATTCAAATTTGGGATATTATTTATGGAAAATAATGACGATTACGACTTCCGGCGGAGCTTACGTGTTGTTGTTCTTTCTGATGCTTGTCTTTTGCGCGGATCCGAGGTCCAAAGCTCCATCTTATCAAACTTCCACGAGGAACAATGCGAAAGACTCTCACTCCGTACGCAACGATTTGATAGCGAAAAAGGAATGCGTTAGCAAAAATTCATCCCTCCACCATTTCGACGATCTCGGAATCCCCAGGAATCTTTCAGTTCGTGTGGAATTGATGCCGTCGATAAATCTGCAAAGGAAATTGATATCATCAATAGAAAAGAGCATTCAAGCTGATTTTAGAAATGTAGACGATTCTTCAATAATCCGGACTGCATATTCGAACAACTCGAAAGCTGTGAGAGTTTCCAACGGCTCGGTAAATCGTTGTGCAGAATCATCCACGCGCTTTAGCATAAACAGACAAATGGTCGAACTGCTGAACGTAAAAATTAGTGGAAAATTACATCTTTCGAGCGTCGCCGAAATTGATTGGTCGATCAAAAAAGTTGAAGCTGTTCTCCGGGATTCCGTATCGCTCTACGTGCTCGGAGCCCGAAAATCGGACTTGAATTTCAACGCCAGCACCTTCGATTTAGAAATCGGGGAATACCTGAAGAAAAAAAATTCACCGTTGCAAAAAGTTTCCTTTGGAAATTCATATGGAAGGAATCACGAAAGCAAAAGAAAATCGCTTTACTTTAAGGCCGGCGTATCGAACTGTGAAAGAACTTTGAAAACTCGTATGATAACTTCGTCACCGGCATTTAAAAAATTTCTATCAAATTTTAAACACAACGATGACGCGTAAGAAACTCCAATTTTCTGTATGCATTTTTCAGTTTGTTTTTTGTTTGTGAGCAAAATGAATTTACACAAGATTTTCGAGTATAAAATCATGGTGTTTTTTTTTATTTGTGGCAACAGGTACAGCTCGCTATACACGTCGAAGACTTAATTTAGTATCGTCGTATTCATCTAGGTCAGTTGGTCGGAAAATACGAGTTCTGGTACCGAGAGATTTTGCAATATATACAAAAATTTATAATGCTCTATGAAGAACGATAGTTCAAAGGCACCTTGAAAATTCTTGTTCTTTTCTCATCAATGCTTCATAAAAAACGTTTCAAAGTTGTAAAATTCCTGACAATACGAGTTGTACATTATATGATTAAAAATAATGCGTAATAAAATGAACAAAAAGAGGCAGATCTTGAACTATTAGGCTTCACTCATTTCGCCCTTGAAATCTTAAATTCTTTTTGAACGAACTCACGAAAATTAAGTTTAAGAAGAAAAAAAACAAGTCGTATCGCTATCTCAATGAAAAGCCATTCCTTTGGTTTTTTAATCTAAATGCTGATGTAGAAACGTAACAAAGATAAAAATAGTTTGCGGTTGCTTGGCCTTTTGTACAAAACTTTAATCGATATATGCGTTATATGCGTAGAAGTATTTTCTAGACGAAGGAAATAGTTGAATTTCACTATTTCACATGGCGTTGTTAATAATCGTTCGTGATCTTTTGATATTGCCGGTTTTGCAACTGTTGACGTTACTGGCGAAACGTAACGAGTTGAGAGTCTCGCTGAAACATTCGTCGAGTGGCGAGACATTGAGCAACATAAGCGTTTTCGAGTTGCCACCGAGCGAAGGCATCAGGAGGTGGGTCAATTTCGAGTTCCTGTAAGGCACGTGGTCTTGTTTTTTAAGAAGTGCTAGAATGACGTTTCCCAAGTTAGCAAGAGATTTATTGATATTTTTAGTTTCGGTGGTTCTCGCAGCTTCTTCGCCTTTGAGACGTTCAGAGCCGGCCAGATCGACGAGGTTGAGATTACCGATCGACTGTTCGTCCTTTTCGGCGTGGACGCCGATCAGACGTATTCTCGCTACCGAATGCGACCTCGAGGATCTTTCGTTCGCGAAGGTCGCAGCAACTGCTCGATTTTGTTGAGCAGTTCGTAGACAAACGTGCAATTCTTCGGGACTGTTGATCTCCGCGACTTGAAGATTCGTTACATAAAGATCGTGGCCCTTGCTGTCCGCCATTCTTATCTCGTGATTTTTCTGTTGAGAATCCAACAGGTCGACGATGTGCTCGTTGTAGATCTCTAAGAAACTGGCTTCTATCTTGTATTCCCAGCCGAGCAGTTCAAACTGTTTCATCTCTTGGAAAATGTGTCTCACTGTCCTTGGGATCATCCCCTCGGCCTCGGTGCTCTCGCCTCCTTCCATCGTGAACGTTTTACCAGAGCCAGTCTGGCCATACGCAAAAACGCATACATTGTATCCTTCCAAAGCCGATTGTACCAGCATCGAGAGTTCCTCGAATACTTGGGCCTGCGTAGCTGACGGTGGGAATATTTTATCGAATGAAAACTCCTGTTTGGTTCCTCTATTCTTGTTACCGGATATCGCCGAATCGGAATATTCTGCACGTGCTATTTCCATCGTTGATTCATCGAGGAAATTAATCGAGCATAACAATTTAGCCGATTCCTTTGGAATCCGGGGTCTCACTCGACAAAATACCCTGATGTTGCCTTTCAGTTCTTGTATCGTGTTGTGCAGATATCTCCGGTCCCTGTCCATCTCGTGAACCAAAGATTGGAGTTCTTTAACTTTCTCAGTCAACTCCATTTTCGATTCTTTGTATTCCTTCAAATCTTTTTCTAAACCCTCAACTTTCGCCGCATTTGCATCAATGATTTCTTTCTGAGATTTGCAGATTTTCTCGTTCTGGCTCAGTAACTCGGTTAATCGTTCGCAGGAACTCTCAGACGCTTCCAGTTTCGATTTTATGTCCTCTTGAATTTTAAGCATTTCTGTATAGTTCTGCTTCGTCGTTGCAAGCTCTTCGTTCAATTTTTCTTTCGCACTTTCCAGCTCCTCCAGCTTCGCGACGGTACTCGCTTCTTTTGAACGAAGCTCGTTAACGGTTGATTCCAAATGGATACATTGTTTATGCTGCTCCTTCAAGTTTGCAAGCTCCGCGTTGCTCCATTCCAGACGACCTTTCAAATCCCATTTGCTCGGTTTTGGCCCTGTTCTTACATTGCTCGTTGTGACTCCTACAACCGCCTTCGCCGTCGTAGCCGATCCTAGCCCTCCGACTTTCCCTGGTCGTTGAGCTACCGTGGTTTTTATCGTCGTCCTCAAATTCGCCCTTTTTGTCTCTATCGCGTTTGCTGCGGGTGCCAAACGTTTTACGGCGACTTTGGACGTAACATTTCTCGCTAACGTGACGCTCGTCTGGGATCGTGTCAACACCGGCTTTGCCGGTGGTTTATTTTCGTTGACGGATTTAGCATGTAAATTCAATGTGCTTTTCGACTTGCTGATAATCTTTGGTCCTGTGTTCGACACCGTAGCGGCAGGCTTCACCGACGTACTCGATAAGCTACTCATGGCTATCGTTTCTGGCTGTACTTCCGAACTTTCGTTTACTTTTTTATTGATTAAAAATTTTGGTTTCGGCAGACGAGATTCCATCTGGAATAAACAGAATAATCAATTACTAAGCTGTTGACAGATTATTTATTTCCTGTATTCTGACTTCGGGAGCCAACGTTTTTGTAAGAGATGCAAAATAAGGGAAATCAGCCAGGACTTCATTTTATACTTAAATGAAAGCCTGCAGTAAAAAATATTGTTTACCATTCACATTGAGCAGAATTGACAACGAGTTTCCTGACTTTGGGTTTTCCCGAAATTTCAAATTAATTATTTTGGCATTTTTCAATTTTAGTGTCTCATGCAAGAAATAAACGAATTTTCTCGAAAATAATCGAATTGATTGCGAATAATAAATCGATGGAGTTCTTTCGACTTGTTGTACAGTCGTAAACATCGTGAAACACTTCAACATGATGGACTAAATAAAAAATATGATTTTGACACTGGGGTTGTCGTGAGGTTGAGAATAAAAGATTGAAATTCAAAACGATTGTGTCAATTAAATTAGTAGAAAGATGGAAAGGTTGTGCTCCACATTTGTTGGTTATGAATGGGTATTTAGTCACGAATGAGATTCTTACATGTTACATCTCGAGGATAGGATTTGTTAGTGGGACTCCGTAATAATTCGATGTTCCTTGACTTTGATTAATTCGTACAACTCGACAAATCGTTCGTTTATAACGTCGACCAACCTTGTTTTCGGCAGTATAAAGATTTATTTACTTTCTTGCGTTGCCACAGACGCACATTAAAGATGCACGTAACAAAAAAAAGAACAAAACACTATGTATGATGAAAACACATTTTTCACATTACAAAACTACGGAATACAGTTTTCACTATTTTTAAACTGATTCATTTATTTATCACTGATTAATTTTGAAAAAGCCGACAGTAGTAGAGAGCGTTCAACCTTCGTTAGCGTTGCTTCTTCGGCGTTAGAATGGGCGGCACTCGGCGGCAGTGAAAATTTCGGTTACACGCTATCGAGCTGAGATCAATTCAAATCGGTGAATGCGGCAGGTACGCCAGCCAATCAGCAGGCACTATCCAAGCATCTGACGAATCAGGACTCTTGATGGCGCTGCAACTGCTCTAAACTCGACAATCTTACCAACAAAAAAATTACGAAATATTGGCACACACTGTTGGCTGCAATTGTTGCGAACGTGCCGCTTGTTTTCATGTCACAACAAGTTCGTCTCGGTATCGGACGTTACTTCCAAAAAGTAGCATACATTACTTTGAATTCAAATGAACATGAGATCGGTAACAGTATTATTTTGTCAGTCACACGTTAATATCTATAATGATGAAGTTTGCATTGAAACCTTCAGGTCATTGCGGAGAAGCAAAAATAATGAGTAAGTTTTGACGCAATACCGAATAATGTTTTTGTGTTTTCATGTGCAACATTGTCTCACAGCTCCGGCTCATTCCGTAATACTTTCATCTACTTGCAAAGCCGGAGCGCTTCATTTCGAATAATTCGTTTATACTAATTAAGTGTTTTCCGCTCTGTCCGTTTCGCAAAATTGTGAGCGTAATCTTTCTATTTCCCAGAATAGAAATTTCCATTATTTTTCAGCGATCTCCTGATTCTGCCATTTTCTTTTAGCCATTATCGGAAATTGACACTTGCAAGAAAGCAATGTAGCTATTCTATAAAATTCATCCGAGTAAAAACTTAATTTACCAGTTAACAAATTTCAAAACTCATGAAATTAATGAATCCCAGTTATTTTTATTATCAGAACAGGTGTTATCTTTCGATTCACTCCAGTTTACATTTTTTAACCGGTTCTTCCGAATTTTCTTAAACAGCGATTAATGTGCTACAAATATTTCAACGTGAATAGCACAAAATATGAAACGAGCATTTCCCCGTCAATGAGCGTATCGTTAATTTTTCGTACACATAAATGCCGAAATCCATCGATAGCGATCAAGAATAAGTAAAAACAAAATAGCATAAAACGTGCTTAACTACTCCGCGAAATTGTTTTCAAATTTCGCTAATTGTTCATAACACGAACTGAATTCGTTTGAAATGACGGCAAAAGTTTTGGTTTATCGAGAGGGCCGCGGCGATCCACGAATTTCCTTGGTCTTCCCTCTCTCTTTCTCTATAGTTGTTTTTATTTCTCGGGAACGGAAGGACATGCGCGCTGATAGAGTTTGTATTTGCTCGAGTCCGAGGAATGTATACGCGGTGTTCGTTCAGTCACGTGGAGACTTTATCCGCGTACGGAACTTGTCGTTCGAATATTCCAATTTCCTTTTTATTACAGATCGGTGTCGAGTGAAAGTTTTTTCGTGTTTATGCGAGAGACGTCTTCATCACGTGGACAATTTTTTTCTCACTCGTAAAAAGAAGTATCGTTAATTCGGTAAGCAGACAGTTTTTTCCCAAGCCGATTCAATATTTTCTTGGCAACCACTCGTGTTTTTATGTTGACCGAACGATACCAATTATCGAACATAAAGAGGTTACACATAAGGAACTACCAGAAATTCTTTGAAGCGATTTTTTTTTTACAAATATGAATTTTCATCGCAATCCACTTGCTGGTAAACTTGATCGAATATTTCAACATTATAAGAAGTGATATTTCATGAACTGCATGAAATAAACAAAAATTATGCATTTTTTCAACACCACGATCGGAGGTAGTTGTCTTTTTAAAAAATTCTCCATTCTCTTCATAGAAAAGTCTAACCAGAATTTTTAGCACATTCGCGCGATAACGTGATTATCAAATTAAACAGATTATCGGCTGATAATCATCAGGAAAAGTTGGTAGTTGAAATGATTCATTTCCAACAATTAATCCGGCCCACGTTGTATTTTTCGAACATCCATTTTTTTTTAACTTTGCGATATTCAGAGGAAAATAAAGTTTTTCTTGTGACGATAATCAGTCGTCTGCTATTTGACGTAGAAAACGAGGTGTCTTTTCGAGTGGTAACTTTGTTTGTTTTTCGAATGCTCGTTCAAGGTGTAAAGGTACTTGTGAAGCAAGTCGAATTCGATTACGTTAATTTCTCATCTTACGGTTGCAATCTACTGTAGTCAAAGGGCGAGAATTTATTCTCGACTCGACGACATCTAGAGGTACCATCTTCGTTTTACATTTCAATTATTCAAATTCTATTCACGACAGCAACTTCGACCCTCGAGAACTTCACAAATTTAGCATCCCCACGTTCTTTTTTCGTCCATCGAAAACTTTCCAATTATTTTTTTCTGTTTTCTTCATCGTGCGAATAACACCGTAATTAATTGAGACCAAAATCTTTTGATGAATATTCCCCAATGGCAATACGATCAGTGTCTCTGTTTCTGACACTGCTAATATTTATCGGGTCGTTCCTTTCAACATAATTTCTGGTTATCGGCATTTTGGTTTGGGCAATAACAATTTTGATCAAGTCAATTAATTTTTTTAATGTCGTTACCCTATTTTTTTTGAAATTCCTCTCTTTCGATTTTATTTTCCGAATTTTCTGCAATTCCTTCCTCAAGAAGTTGTAAGAGGTCAATGAAATTATTGCAGACGTTTTTTTTGTGTGTATTCTGACTTCGTGGGCATTGTAAGTTTTACATTTTGCATACGCAGTAAGATTCTTCGCTTCCATCTACAACTTCCGGTACATCACTTTTTGCTGTTGACATTGACTTGTTTACAGTTGAAGCTGTTTCAGTTGCTTGTTGTGAAGTTTTCAAGGTTTCCTTACGTCAATAAGATTACGTTTATAATGGCCTTACAATTCTTTGCCATGAAGTAGAAAACATCATTTGTTCGTTGACATTGCCTCTGTTTGTTTTCTGCGGATGTCCGAAAGTTGCGTTCAAGACGGAACTGTGAATTTACTCGAGTGTTGATGCCCGTCGTTTTTTTTCTTCTTTTTTCGATTGCCAGAGTTCGCGCGACTGTAACTCTCTCTTCGTCGGCGGTCGTGCTCTAAAATAAATGGCAGCCAATTCCTCGAGCCAAGTTAAACTTTTAATCAGCACAATCGATCGTTTCGTATTAACCCTTTCTCTCTCTCTCCCTCACTTTGTCTCTCGGTCTCTCCTTTCGGTTGCTTCCCAAATTTTTCCCAAATTTTTCATTTCGGCTTTTTGTACAATCGCTCCGTCATAAAGTTATGAAATCATTCGACATTGTTAAAAACTCGGTACCCAACACATACGTGTGTGTACTTTTAGACTAAAAGTTAGCTGTGCGATACTGCATAGAATCACAGAATACGATCACCCTTTGTTCGTCGCAACGTAGTATCGTACCCGCATTGCGTCGTTTACTCTGCATTTTTGCCAGCGACTATATAGCAAAAGCCATAAAACTGCTATGAAATAAATGAACATGCAACATATAAAACATTGATATTAATTCATTCGCCAACTTGGACGAATGAGCGTCGAAATATGCTCGCTAAGGGGCATCAGGTCGTAAAGTTCAAAGTTTTTTTTTATTCTGCAACTTGTTGTGTCATTGTTTTGGGGAGAGGATTTTCTCGACTTGCTAACAAATTGCCAAGCTTTCCAAATTCGTTGCTCCTTATACCTGGAGGTCGAATTAAGGCTCCGTGACAAATGAACCAACTTTGGACACTCTTTGTCGACTATAGCCGCGCACAAACATTTTTGGCTACCCCAACAATTCCCAGCTGTTCACTCAAAAGCCTACGACTTTTAATACGAACTTTTCTCTTGGCATATCCACGAAAAAAAATTTCTTGTGACTCGAATTTTTCAAAGTACAAGAATTATGTGGGGCGTCAAATGTCGAATTTTTTTCGTAGCCCATGCTTTTTTTTTTTTTTAAATAATAACGCATATGCTAATCAGAACTTAAGCCTGAAGTTTGCATCGACGCGATGCTAAGAAATGAAAAAAAATATTTCATTTCAAAAATCGAAAAAAAGTGACGAATCATTTTTGTTTCATTTTTCATTCCGTGGCATTGCGTCGATGCAAACTTCAGGTTCATCGCTGCCCTTCTGAATAAATTAATGAAATCATGCACGAAAATATTTTTAAAATTTTTCAAATTTGGAAATATTCAAAATTCATAAAATTGTTGAGTACGGAATTATGTTCTATCGATTTTTTTTTTTTTTTTTCAACGTTGGTCAATAATGACAAAACTCTAACGAAAGGTCAGGCTCGAAGGTTTGACTTCAAACCTTCGGAGTTTGGGAGAAAAGTGACAAAACAAAAAATCATGGAGGAATCGTTAAAGGTAAAAAATGTTATGGTCCTCAGGAAAAGGCGAAAGTTGACGGAGATTTATCAAAATCATAATGCTCATTAATAACGGAAACTCGCGCGAACATGAAGGAAAAGTTTTATTTTCCCTGTGAAGTAATTTTTGTTTCTTTAGAAGTTGGTGAAAGACGTTTGAAACATTTGTCGGAGAAAATGGTACGTGCCGAGATTATTTTTGCTGGAGTTTATGCCCGAGAGGAAATCGTGAAAATATAACATCGGGCTCGAGAAATAAAAGCCATATATCGTGAAGCATTTAGAGCCATTCGTAGTACGTACAACAGAGCTTTATCGGTAACGAATTGTTCGTGCGCTCGCGTTTACTCCTTCGTCTCCCATTATCAAAGATAAAAAAGAGATAGAACGAAAAAAAAGGAGAAAAAAAATACTAACGATCCACAAATAGCAGCGAAGAGGAATAAAAAATGTAACGGATACACGAGAACGTAGACCTTTCAGTCCGACCTTCTAATTGCATTCTTGCTGGCATGTGGCGTGCGCACGGTGAAAGTGCTACTGGCTAAATTGGGTTCGCGCGGTTTACGGACTAGAAAGGCCGACGATATTTCATCAGGGCCCCAAAGAATCTGAAGACGCGACCAGACTTATTCGATTTTTTATCTTCTCAATACCATTCATCGTCGTAATCGAAGAAACGGTTGCTAACAATCTTAACAATTTATCAAATTAATCGCTTTAATGCAATCCCGACAATTTGAATCCTAAAAGGTTTCGTTTTTTTTTCTGCAACGATAATTGGTTGTTCGTAATTATTTTCGCGTCGCTCTCTGGAGATTCAACGTTTCGATAGTTTTCGGACAATTCACGTCGTGGCTACCGGTATCGAAAATTCGTTGATAGGAAAAAAAAACGTTGCTATCACATGACGATCCATCAGCCTCTGGAAACTTTGGTTCCTGGTCCCTGCGGCGGGCGGGCTCGATTTATCGGACTTTTTTTTGTTGTTTTCCTACGTGCTACAGGAAAAAGGAACCAGAGCTGTTTTACCGTGTTGCAATGAGGAGGAGGGTAGAGGGATGCTCGTGCGCACCCTCTCGTCAGATTACCGACAAGTCGTTAAGACTTTTTTGCCCCTCGTTCCTGTATTCTTAATGGAACTCTTCGCGATGTCGTCTCGGTGAAACCGAGCACACCGCGATAGCCTTGGATAAAAAAAAACGTCGAACGTCAAGAAAAAGCGTAAAGCGAGCGAAAGACCAAGCAAAGAAAAAACATTCCCGTCTTTCTCTTTTCTCCAGGCGAGTTAAACAAAAAGGCAAAAGAAACGACAAAAATATATATTCTTTTCTCTTCTTTCTGAGAAGGTAATGATGGTCCGGAACATGAGAGCATTAAGGTGCTGCGAGATTATCCTCAGCTCTTGCGAACTCGATAAGTCTAAAGAAACTTTTCTTCCTTATTGTTATTATTATTCTCTAAAATACGAATTACACTATTTTTTAAAGTCGCTCGGTCGTTTCTCGTCTGTTCACGACGCTAAAAATATATTTTCAGTCGAGAATAACTAATCGTTGGAAATGATCCCGGGTGGCTCGAGATTAAGTGCTTGAAAGGGTTGTTCAATTAATTTGGACGTCAGAGCTTTCACGATGAAAGCAGAAACGGCGAGAAATCATCGAGTCAATGGCACTCTGTAGTTAAATTTCTCGTTCTCATGGTCCATGATTCAAGAAGGAAGTCTGTCTGGACGCGAATAAGATTCAGAAAGCTTTAAGAGTTCTGAAGTTCGCGTTTAGGTGGGAGAATCCTCGATGGGGGCCGCTATACTGAGCAGGGGAACAGTTGATAAGAAAGGTTTGATAACTCATGAAACTCGCAAACACGTGTGACCAAGGTGTCTGCAGAGCCAGAAACGTTTATATTTTTAATGCTGTATTTAGGAAGTGGAAAATATGAAGGAATCAGAGAATTTCAATGGGGGAACAAAAAATACCGGAAATAAGAAAAATTTGTACTTTTGACGATCGTTTTTTCGGAATATTCCTCTGTACGTGCGAGAAGTATTCGGGTCACTTTAGTGGAAGTTTCTACGTAGATTTTTTGGCCAGAGAGGAAAAAACATTGAGGCTAGAAACGGACGTGTCTGGTGCACGCGCGGAATATTCGTTGTATCGTCGTTTCCTCTCTCTCTCTCTCTCTCTCTCTCTCTCTCTCTCTCTACAATGCTGTGACACGAGGAATTCCGCACAATGAGAAAAAAGATGACGAAAGAAAAAAGTGGTAAAGTTCAGCCTCGGGCCGCCCAGAAACACTTGGCTGGATGATGGACGGCCATGAGGAACGTGAAGTTCTCTGCCAACAGTTCATCCCACACTTTGGGATACACGCCGAAGTACAGGACCATCTCTCTCTCTCTTTCTCGCTTTCCGCAATGTTTCCTCTTGTACCTAGATCGCGAATGCTGTTGTGGTGCAGCATAAGGAAAGCATCCCGGGCTATTCTCGCGGTTTATGGTTTACACTGACTATCCGGATTGCTTTCCGGATTAAAGACGATCTTCGCAAGCGTGCGGACGGAACAGAAATGCAACAAATATTATCTCATCCTATACTGAATTATTTCATTAGATCCAGTTCGTTATTGATCAGTGATTGCACTCTTTACTTTTTTATTTTCCAATGAAACAAACGTTGCAGAATTTCTCAGTTTCCGTGTTCAGTTTTGTAAAAGCTGAACTTATTTCTCCACAATCTTTTCGTTCGCTCCAACAAAAACGAATTTCCGGGTCTGCTGGACCCTCGATTCTTTTGCGAAGGAGAATTCAAAAAGTTTCTTGTGGCGTTTGGCCTGATGACAGAGACGGAGAGGAGACCACTGTGGGGTCAATTTACTTATATGATAAGAGTTAAGTGTGCATGTGCGTGTTTGTCGCGTGCTTGTAATTTGTACGTTAACGATTGATGGCGCGTAAAGTGTACATGTAAGGTTTGTAGGAAGTGAAAAACAAGTTGTACCTTTTCAGGTCACAAGTCCGGCCTCGCACACATATCGCTCGTGCTTGCTCTATTATTTTATATTTTCTCGTAATATATGATACATCTATGACGTGTATCATCCCTCAGTGACGAAGCTCATCGCATCGATCGAACGAGCGTTGATTGATCTGTAATAATAAATGCCACCATCCAGGGTCAACCCTGTACAACCGCTTCAAAGTTTCATTCTCATACGTCGCTTTAAAATGTAATGGATAGAAGAAAAAAAATCTATATTCAATCAAACACGAGAATTGTATTTTCTCTGCTCAAATCGTACGCTCCAGAACGATGGATTATGAAAAGAGTTTCGTCGTATTGGACTAGGGCAAATTTAGGGTGAGAGAATCACGAAGAATCCGTTGAAAATTGATCGTAACGAGGATTCTCTCACCATTGAAGTCACCATGAAACTTGCGAGTTCTCATTCAATTTTTTCTTCTTCATTAATCACTCTTTTCACCATTTTTCGATCCGCACTTTTATCCCCTTGGTTTCTGGGATATGATAAAGCTCCCTAATAGCTTTTGCACGTTGGACAATCAAATATAATTACGAGGGTAAAGGGAACTGCCCTTGAGTGCCCCAGAGAAAGCGGGCGACGAAAAACTACGTTGGAAAACTTCATGAAGCTCGTTGCGCACTCATATACTTTAGCCATTCTGTTCGAGTGCAAAATCATTCTCGTAAGAACTAGAGGCCGAACGTGGCAAGATCCTCTCGGGCTTAACTCCTCCGAGAGTTTACAGTGGACAAAGTTTAACCCTTCCGATCAAATTTAGATGTGTATAGCTCTGTGCAAAACTGTCTTCATTTTCCTCTTTCAGCTAATGCGTCTCTTTATGGCTAATTTTCTCTTCGTTTGCAACTCCGCCTCTCGGGATTTTTCATAAATTCATTTATCTAGTCGTAGACAAGAATTTGCAACGACTGCACTGTCCGGCTGGGAACGATCTCACTAAAAATTGTTACATTTTTATGCGTATTTTTTTTTCATTCTGCGCTTGCACGAAAAGAAAAAAATGTATTTTAAATGCCGATAGTTTAACTGTCCGTTTTAGAGTGCGTCGCTCGTTGATTGGATAAATTAATTGAAACCGCTCGTGTTCACCTAATAACTTTTGATAGAACTGTGAGGAAACTGTTTCTACGAGAGAACTAGCGCAGTTACGATGTTTGCTCGGAAAATACGAATCTGTTTGGTCTGTTCGCTTTTTTTGGCCAAACAACTACCCACGATCGTTTCTGTTACTCGTTAGTCGAGTGGAAACGTCCTCAGTTATAGTTTCTCAGCTCTCGAGACGTCGCACTGAGTACAATTGAGTTGCTTTTCCTTTTAAATTTCCTTCGAAACGAGACATTTTTCACGTCATTCATCGTTATTGCAAATCGAGGATTCTGAGAATAAAAATTGTGCCCAAGGAAATCACAATCTCCCATTTCACTAATGAAACTTTTTATGCACTTTATGAGGCTTTCTTGGGATCGTCGTAGCTCCTGACATATATACGCTTTTTGTGACGAGACTAGAAGAAATGCTGGCAATGAAAGACAGAAATATTCATCACGAGCTCTCAACTCGCTCTGCTGGGTCCTGCTTACTTTTTGCTGGCCAGTGCTAAATGAAGAAAAAATGTATTCCCATCACGATCATGCCAGAATTAATCCACAGTGTCATAGCCTTGTAGGAAATTTCTTGGAAATATCCTTCGATCTCTTTCCCCAGAGATGATATTTTCATTTTCATGCCTGTGTCCGAAGAAATTGAGCTTCGGAATGAACAAATAATTCTCTGCAGGCATGGGAAATGTAAACTTGAGTCAACGTAGCACTTTCCAACGAAATGAATTCCTCGTTTCCGGTAAAGAAATCCTTGTTTGTTTTCCTCGAAGATGCTAGTGTTTCGGAGACAGAGAAACGTTCAAGACGTTCCTAATCCTTAACTGGGGTGTGGGTCTGTCGAGCACGAGGATTTCGTACTATCCTTTTCACTAAAACCAGCCCTGTGGACGAATTCGTCAGAGAGGAAGTCATTAACAAAGCTCCTGGCCTCTGACGGGACAATTACTCCTCGTATATCTCACTCCCTCGTCCCTTCCTCGTCGTCTCTTCATAAATACACCCGAAAACCCATTTGCGATGGGAACCAACCTCTCCCGCGGACGTTATCGTTCATATTCATGTTGCCCTCAATTACAATATCGCATAATCGGTAACTTCATTGAAAAACAAAGCAGCCATAGTCCTAGACGTGGTCCAGAGCAAATCTATCCCTATACGCAAACAATTGTTCTCGACATGAGAGCCTGTTGCTATAGAGACATTTTTCATTGGACTCATCTCGAGGTCAATTGAAATATTCGAGTCGTTGCCACTAATACCAATTTTTTTAAATCATTATTTCGCGAATTTATTATTTCTTCTCGACAGCAGAATAACTTCCGGTTAAATCTTTTTTTTTTCGATCTATTTCGTTTTACTGCTCCTGCATAATTGGAAAAAAAATAATAGAATTCCCGACTGACTAGGCCTCTATACCGATTAAGTACCGAGCTTCCGTGTAATACAGCGCATGCATAGTAAAAGAGATTCGCGTCAGGTCTACCGGGTCAAGGGGTATTTGTGAACCAAGCTTTGCACACAACATAATACAAACTCGTCTCTTGTTGTGACGAAAATGATCGTAGAGGGGAAAACCAAGCTCCAGTGTCAGGAGCAAAGAGCAACATGCATCCATAACGAGCCTCGATATAACGTTGTTGTTGTTCCACGCATACCTGTACATTCGGGTTGCACAGCACAGCCTCGAAATTTAGCGCCACCAACATTGGCCACTCTCCGATCGCGTTGGTGTACTCGTATCCCTTGAATTTGAGGGACAGTGCAATTTGTCTGGTGCATCTGAATTATTTACTCCCATCAGAAAGTTTACGTTACCGTGAGGGAGCAGCAACATCGAAACCATGAAAAAAAACGAAGAGGAAAAACTCAAAAACGAATATCGAATCTGACCAATTAGGAAATTTATTTTCGAATTTATTTCGAAACTACGACTATGTAATTTTCAAGTTAAAGGCGATGGCTCGAAAGACACGAGAATGCTTTGCGGATTATAACGCTCTTTGATTCTTGGACGAGAAATATGTCAAGATAAATGAAAAGAAACTTTGATAGTTTTTTATTGTGCGGCGATCTTGCAGGTTTTACTCGGGGAAACATTTGTCAAACACGTTTCGGTTCAGAGTCAGTTCGATGCACACAGTAGAAACTGTGCCGCATTTCCGCAACTGCAGCAAATCCGTAAAGGAACGCGGAAGTTCTAGATGCAGATGAGTCTGAGAATCTCTTATTTCCTGCCATTTTATCTCACTCTCTGTCTCTGCACCTCCTTCGCCCTTTCTCTATTTCTCAGCCTCTCGGCCTCGGATGTTTTCCTTTTTTCTTTGTCTCTTTTTACGTCGTCCGCTACGTGATGCACAATAATCTACCCTCCAGGTACATTTTTTCCACGTTCATCCTCTGATCATGGTTCTCGTCAGTGGAAAAGTTCTTGTGACTTTGAAAACTGTCCCTTCCATGGTGTTGCTGCTGCAGGGCTAATACCCTCAGAAATTATTAATCGGAATTTTGTATGCTGCTCTCTCGTGTCCCTTTTTTCGTAAAGGAATGAAAAATGCAATCCAACACGAAGTGTTACTATAAAAATTTCAAACGCGTCTGAATCTCGTTAGATAGACTTATTCATTTCGTTCGATTATACCGTTTGGGAAGACCATTGTTTTATCCTTTTTTGAAATGCTGAAATATCTTCATCTATTTGCTTTAGCTCCATCACACTTTGATTCTCATCCCTCTTTCGATCCTTTTGTTATAACTATATAAAAACTTACATAAAAATATAATGCTCCGAGGTTCGTGAGCTTCTGTTGTTTCGAGAGCAAGATGCTGAGTTTGCCCAATATCGAGATCGCGTGATAAGGCATAGCCTCATTCACGTTTTTAAATCTATTTTTTAATAGAGTACAGTCTTTCATTTCGAGACACTACATTCTCTTAAAATAACGATTCCGTTGACACGTTGTTGGTAAAAATTTCGATGTTATTTTAATAACATTATTTAGAAAAAAACTTTGATCATTGATCCGCTTCAGCCGGTGCCTCAGTGGAAAGCGGAGTGTCACGTTTTTTTTTCGGACCCTCTCGATATATTCCACGAGAGTGAAAAAAAAACGAGAATAACGCGTGTTACGTTTATTTCTCCCGACCAAATAACGCGGGGATCATCTTAACGCCATAAAGGTAAATTATTTTGTCGGGAATTATATTCCTTACGATCCATGTTAGAAAAAATAACCACGCAGCTCGCCAACTCCCATACGGAAACGATCCAATTTCATTTTCCCCAGGCTGCAAGTCTAAAAGTAGTCACGGACTTGTATCCGTGATGAAATATCATTTCGTCGTTTTAGTCCCAACGTATTCACACATCGTGTGTCAAGATTTCCAAATAAAATTAGCCCAGGCTCTAGAAAACATGCACACAATGCTCTGCAAAGTTTCTTTTTCGCTCTGAAGCAATTTACTGATTAGTAATTATTAGACATGAAATTTTAGTCATTTTGTGGCTTCCCAGGGAGTAGCTTAAGATCTGAGTCAAACTTTTGACATTTTTTCGATCCGCAGTACGTATTTCCTGGCAAGTGTATGCATCCTTGCTAGTCAGAGTTCTTATCGAACGATCTTTTGTCTATTTATCAAAATAGTTACATTATCACGAGGCTGTGGATAAAGATCCACCACAGGAAAGCTTATCCAAGGATTATAACTTTATTTCGTGTGGGCAAACAATGCTCGAGGCTTGGTTTTCGATGAAAATCCGAGAGATTCCAAGGGGAACAGAAAAAGTTCAGAACTGAATTAATATTCGGGCTCCGTAAATACACAGTACGGATTAGGTGAAAAGTGGATTAACGAGAGCAAATATCGATTGAAGAAAAATCTTCAAATCGCTTGGGCTACTTTGCACCTTAAATCTAATGCGTTTTTCCGTATCGAGCTCGGAGATATGCGCCAATCTCGTTCGCAGCTTAAAGCAAATTTTAATTTATTAGAGTGCTTCGCCTTTTATACGAAATTTTTGATCGTTTCATCATGATTGGATAATTATTCGACGCTGGTACTATTTTTTGTTCTCACATTCCCGAACAGTCAAGAAAATTTTTACCTAATCTTGGTAAAGGAAATTATCGTAATCTTCAGCGCTGTTCTCTTAATTTTCTGCTTACCGTGCCCTTTTCCAGGAAAGTTTACTATTTCAATCGTTCGTAGAGGAAATTGTGGGAAAACGTGATGAACAAGAATAACGATAATGGACGAGTACGGATTTTCGATAAATTTCTTTTTCGGTCGTAACGTTGGTGGGGAAAGGAAAACGACATATCGCGGATATTCCGCAGTTGCAAAAGTTCGTCCTCGTTCCGTTTCATTTTCTTTTTTTCGCGTTCAACTCACACGTTCATCGCCGTTTGTTTTAGATTCTGGCTGCTTTCGGAACTGACGCACATATTCACAGTCCACGGTTCAATTTTTCACGTCTCCGACAAGGCGAACATCCGAAATCTTTGTGGCTACATTAATCAGACTCCAGAACTTTCGTAAACGTCTTTTTGCTCTCATCCCTCACATCATCGGAAATTATTTTCGAATCACATTATAATTCTCATCAAAATGCTTTGTGTCCGCCCTCCCCCATCCCCCTGCTCAATTCATACAGAGATAAACAGAGTCTTCAACCCCACCTGAATTTCGTATAACTATGCTAACGGGCAAACGAGCTTCTGTTGAGATTATTTCCGCTCAGAATCTCCCACGTGCGTACACCAACTTTTTTTTTTTTTAATTCGCGCAACCGTTTATTTTTCTGCGACGAAATACCATGAAAAAAAAAAACGAGATCAAAGAACGATTTACAAATTAGCGCATCCTTGCAAAACTGAGCAAATCCATCCCTACACTGAAGCGTCGATATCGTGACGTAAGCGATTGCAAAGGATGAATAATTTGGAGGGGTTGTGATGTTACATCACGAAGACGAAAAATCCTCTGGCCTCAGATATAATTGGATCTGCAGCCCTTGGCGAAGAAGCAAATCTTGAATACAGACAAATATCCTTATCCACATATAAAAGATGAAGAGTTAGTTTATCTTTTATTTTTTGTCCGGGGGCGCTTTGATCCGCTGGGTACAAGAAAGTTATAATGAAACAGAGATTGTTGCTATTTCAATAACCAACAACGACGAAATCCTAGAGCTGCTAGATTCTCATTCCGATATTGCGAATTAACTCACGTGGCTTTTTATCGGTCCGTTCCGCAGTCGAAACAAAAAAATTTCAATCAATATCGCCTCGGCATTTCTTTCAACAGATATTATTTCCATCTCTTTACTTTTCCGAACGAATCCACTTCGATCTATTTTCGGTTTGACTCAGCGTCAACCAGGATCACTGTCACTATGTCCAATCAGAAGACAACGGTATTGACGTTCAAATACTTGAAAGTTATAGCGTCGCAGTTTAGGACACGAGGGATGACTGAGTGACGAGCAAGCAATATCGCGGATGAACGAACATCCAATGCCGCGTTCGTCGCAAGACACTTCAACCTCAATATATATACATATATTTAATATGAGTAATGCATGCTGCATTGTCATTTACATGCCCTGGAAATCCATGCTTCAGCAGTAACACGCACATTGAGCAAATCGTATATGTAACCCGTTCTCCGCGTGTGTACTATACGTCGTTACTCTGCGCGTTCGCTTCTCGAACGATGGATAGACCAGGGCAAAGTCTAGAGAGAGCTTTGCAATAGCCAGAGGCAATAGAAGGATGTGTAGTATAAAGTGAACCTAACAACAAAATATCCATGTACCAAGTGCCCTCAGAGCAATCTCCGATATTCACCTGCTAGGGGCATTGCAAACTTCCGCACAGAATCCTCCTTCATTATTTCTCTCTGTGACATTCCTTTAGCGACGTGGCTCAATTTGGACCTCAAGGTGAATCCGGAGAAAAGATGTTTTTTTTTTTTTTTTCAAGATTTATTAAATTCCTTGCTTTCCGAAAGAGTTCATTACCAACTGGAGGGAATCGTCCGTTCAAGTGAAAATGTCAATTCTTCTCAGCCGCGTTCTCGTCCCTCAATATATTTTCTATCACATTCACGTTGTAGGCTGATGTTGAAACTTTTACGTGCCATTTGTCCCATCATTTTTTATGAAGGTTAGTAAATCATGTTCAGAGAGAAAAATCGAAACGTATCGAAATTGAATATTTGAAATGACGGAGGGCCACGGAGCAGATCGCACCACCTATCACACTTTTAACTTCAGCTCCAAAATTTTGATATGGTGAAGGGATGAGAGGATTCATATTTTTGGAAGCTTAATGTTTGATTTATTGCACAGAGTTTTGGCTATTAATAAGGTTGATAAAACGTTTGTCGTGTCTCTGTTTTTATTTTTTCTTCGCTGTTTTGGAGCCTCTGCGATTCGTGGAGCCACTCCCGCTTGGCTACTGGCCATTTATCTTCATAATCATTTTCCTAATTGTCGTGGTCATACAATCCTACAACGGTTCGAGCATACATATTGTTCTTTCTCATATAAATGTTTTTATAATCGCAACCTCACAATCGTAAACTTCAGGCGCCATTAGGATTCCATCGATAAATATTACATCAATTTTAACGATTTTTCGAACCGTGCTTGTTTGTCGCTATATTTTGCTCAACATACGGAGTCGAATTGCAAAAAAAAAAAAAAACCAAAAAGCCCTGAGGAATCAGTAAATTTTCAAATTGAGCTGGACCTTTGGCAACATCCCTTTTCACGAATCCTTCTCAAATCGAGATAAATCTCAAGTGGGCCCTGGTGAATTGTAGCTGCTAAACGTGGCGCGCTCCCGACAGTTTTCCATCCTCCCATTTATCACAGCACAAATTTTAGTGTCGTCAGCACAAAGGATAGCTTTTTTATTGCAGGCCTAGTCCACAAGAGTTTGGAAGGTCTGATCCTGGAACTGCCTTCGTTCCTATACGCATAGATTCCTTCACGAGAGCGACCCTCGATCGAGACGGACCTAGCAATAAATTTTTATCTACTTTTCTTCGCAACTTGAACGAACTTCTACATTTCCACTCATTGTTCTTTTTTGCCTTATGGTTTTTTCTACCGTGACAATCTTTGAACACAGACGCGATATCGAATCTCGATCTGCACGGGTCACCGTTCCAATCGACCGTTTTTTCACCTTTTTCAATGCGATCCCCAATAAATCGAGTCTAGCCTGGAGTTACGAAAATGGAAAGCAATCCTTGTGTATATAAAGTTGAAAATTCGAATCCACTAAATTACCTTTTTTGCCACCTACGCTACTCTTTGTTTTTTTTTTTTCACTACCAGCCGTAACGTAATATTCGGTCCTTAGCGCAACATTTCCCTAAATAATTATTACTCTTTTCCTTCCATGCCTGCGGAGATTGTACTAATGAGTGGTTAACCTTGAGGCTAGATTTTCTCGCTTAGATGTTAACGTGAGCAAAGGACACAAAGGCACGAACTACGTTTTATCTGCTACATCCCTTGGATGCGCCAACTTTAAATGGCGCGACACGGTCTCGCAATAATGTTCTACTCGGGCAAACAACACTCGCATCTGCAGCATGGAATTATTCAAATTCTCTCGGCCACCTTCCATATAGAAGTTTGCATGAGTCTGCAGCAGTAAGAATTTCTCCAGACGTTTGAATATACGGAGCTCATACCGCGAGTCTTAACAAAATACGACTCTGATAACACCAAGGTCAGGATTAGAGAAGGCTGCCACTTTTATCTTCAAGGGTGGTGTTTTTTTTCCAATGCTAATCCAGAAACTATAGAGATTCAAAATTCTCTTTTTCTCATGATTTCTTTTTCGATCCCATGAGATGAATAAATGCAAATGAAAAGTATGAGAACTCGTCACGAAAACGTCTTTGTTGCACGCCGGAAGTTGATCTGGTTTCTTTTAATCTAACAATAGATCGAAAACTTAAAATCGAATTGATCGATTATACGATTTTTTATAGGCTCGTTAAATCCTCCCAGCAATAAGAATCCGTCCTGATGTATTTTTTTTCCATCTCCGAGTCCCCGACTGCGGTGACCAGCGGCCCCACAAATTTTTTTTTCCATTGTTCCTCATCGATTCATTTTAGGGCTGAGTGAAAATGATCAAAATTCCTGTGAGAACGACAACGCCGACAGTCGTAAGGAATTTTTTGAAAAAAAAAAAAGAATTAATTTATAAAAAATAAACGTGGATGCACAAGTGACGGTTACCTCTCAATGAGGGGTTGTTATTCGATTACACGCATTATTTCCTTTTGTTTGATGTAAACAAAAGGGTGTTCTGGAGGGTTCGAAGCTAGCGAGGGAAAAAAAGAGTACACGGTTGTCACGAAAGTTTTTAAAAAAAAGTTCGTCCCTTCTGGGTAGCCTCGGAGCTTCGTCTTTTCCCTTTCTCCTTTTCCCCGTCAACCTGAAGCTGGCCTTTGTAGCAAACCTTCCGTGAGAACGTTGATTTTAACTGAGGGATATTATTTCCCCTTGCATTTTCATGAAATATGACCCTTGTGGTTTGCCGGATTACGTTTTTGTCGTTCTTCTTCTTGTCTTCGCCGTCGCGTTCTTGATAACAGAGGGACACTCCTGGAGGGTGGGTGGACAATGACATGGACGTCAAGACAAGTGTGGATAAACCTGACTAATGAAGACACAAAAGTCGTTGTATTTTGTTTGGACTAAATCGATATTTTTGGTGCTCATCACTTTTTATTTTTTCTATATCGTTTTATTTTTATTTCGTCCATGGCGACAGCAAATTTTACGTCAGAATTCAAACGATGCTCGATCAATCCCTTCACAATTATGAATCCCACCATATGAGGGTCGATGATTACGTAATAAATCCTAATTCGAGCATCATCATGTATTCCTATTAATCGGGAATTAATTAATCACAACACGTTGCTCTTATGGCAAATAACAGTTCCTCTCTTTCCACCGATCGTAGTTAGCGCTAATAAAATCACTAATTGCCTGAACCCCTGTCTTCACGAGCGATATTACGAACATTCATTGAAGGTTAGTTTACCTTCGCGTCCAAGTTGTGTGGTTCACCTTGTTATTTCTATAAAAAAAAGTACGTATCGATCTGTTATGTGAGACTGTCCCAACGATTCTTCGATTCTTGTATATATTGACATGCGTTTCTGTGCAGAGAAAACGGTGCGCATGAGTATTTGTGCTCTCTATGCATCCATTATGTGAGGATTCTCTACTTCCGAGCCTTTCTTTACACACTTATTCAGAATTATGGAAAAATGGCGCGATTACTATCGTCGGTAATGCCAACAATGTAAGCCGATACTCCGCATTGTGAAAGCGCTTCGTTCAACGTTTTTTTTCGCTCCGATATATGTTCGTATTGATATACATATGTGTATTATATTGATGAAATGATGGAAAAAAGCTATCGCGTCATAGCTCTTTTGTTATTTTGACGAGATCGGCGTATTCGAATATTGCGCAACTTTTATAACGCAATTCTTTTTATCAATGCTAATTTTCTTTCAGATAAAAAGGCCAGATTAAATCGCTCACTGTGGAGGGGGAGGACCGTCATAAAAGACATCGCCATGTCACCATTTTACCGATCCCGCGTCAGGTGACTGATGAAGATGGTAAGTTTGCCCTCCGAGTTATGATATAATTCGCTCCTTCGCGGTCTCCAAACTCCATGGCAAATTCAATTTAAAATCCCCTTGTAAAACGTATTCTCACAGTCATCGACTTCTTTCACCTTGTCAAACTTCTTTTCTTCTCATACTTTTATGAATCTTCGTTATGTTCCTCGGCTTCCATATCGCTAATTGGTATTTTTTTCCGTCCCTCATATTTTATCGCCCTAACGAATCATCGCCATGGCCATGATAAAAATAGCTGTTTGGTTATTCGAATTTTCCATCAAATTAATTCATATTTGTTCACGTGACGTTGTATCTTGTGGAAGTGTCCCGAGACACAACTCACTCGGCAACTTATTATCGATTTACTTCTCCCTCAATGAGGCCGTGCATCGTGGCAAGTTTCACAGAAAAATTCTTCATTACTATCTAAACTACCCTCGGAATTTTCTCGTGCGTGGCTTTCAATCGATCGTAAAAAATTCACAAAAGATGGGAAGCAACCTGAATTTACATAAAAATGGAAAAATCATCACAATCCGATTTTCTCAGGGCTTCGAATATCGCGAACGCCTTTACACGAAAATTCAGTCATTTTTCCGTTCGTGAATAACGAGTATCGATTGAAATCATGTTGATTTTTTTTTACACATTCCAGTGGCCAGTCTCTCTACGTATTACTTATCTAAGTTCTGCAAATATCATCTCTTATCACTGACCCACTGTCCTAAAAATCGTTCCAACCTTTTCGCTTGGATTATTTATTTTTTTCGACGAATTCTCAAACTTTTGACGTAGTTCAAATAAAAAAGTACGGTCTCTCATAATTCACATGTTTGTTCAGCTCCCCATAAGATTTTCCCTTGATATCAAATCGTAATTATCACTTATTAAGGAATTCTTAACGTTCTTAAGTAATTTGGAATGAATTTATGATGAAAAGAAAAAAAAACGACTCTCGGAAAATATTTGGTGTTCCAATTTATTTTATTACTTTCGTAATGAGTGATAAAAAATTTTCTGTTGATAAACTTTCGTTTGTTTGTCCATCGGCAGGAATCGAGTTGACAAGAATTGAACTGGAGCTCGAGGAGGCTCCAGACAACAAGGAACAGCAGCAGGACGACCGGCTGCCTCCGATTCTCGTTGGCTCGATACCGACGGAATTGGATTCCTCAGCCGAAGTAAATTCCACTTATCCTCATGGTGAGTGTGAAACTTTTTTTTAATTTATTTCTCCTGACCCTTTGTCATCCTCTTTTCAATTATGGAAATACTTCTTTGACTAAGAGGAAAGTACGCGAAATATTTTTTCCAAAGTGCCTCACGATTATAACATTTCCACGCGGATACGTGAATTTTGTATCGTTGTACATCGAGTCGCAAGAGAATTCACGTTTACTTCAAATATACGATTCGTGTTTTCCACTCGCAGAACATTTCTCGTTATTTTTCTCGTGATTCTATATTAAATTCTCCCGAGTATGAAGTTTTTTACTGCCATTTTTTCTCTCTCATTTCCGAGGGAAAAAACAACAAAGTTTTTCAACAAAAAATGGAATTTGTTTTTTTTTTATCATTTCTAAATTCTTTGGCTTCGGTCAGACGTTTTTCTTCGTGATCGGTTGGATCGGTAGAGTCTTGAAAAATATTTGAAAATACGTGTTGGGGAAATTTTTCGAAGGTCGTTCATGGCAATAGTTTTGGAGAAATGGCAGTAAAAATAATCCTGACCCATACACGACCCATCAAACATGCCACACTCTACTGTGTGTATGAAAGCTGAATTTTATCCACACGAAACTCGTATATTATTTGAGGGCGCAGTTTGAGTGTCCAATCGGCTTGTCTGTTTTCGTATCATTCTCTTTTCCTTCCTCTCGTTTACGTCCGGTCTACGAAATATAAAAGCTCCCCCTTTCTCGCTATTACAACAGCCTTGAACCCGGACGTCGCTTCGTCTATTTTACGATATCAGAGATTACAGGGGTTTAATTATCCTCGAACCGCATTTGCGTTAACCCCCATGATCCAACATTTGGCACCACAGATTAAAACTTTATGCACTTCAACCCACTCACCAACCAGGAAACTCATATTTCCTGTTCCATTAAACCACCGACGTCAATTTTATTATCTCGTTTAATCACGAGCTCAGTTTTCCAATTTGCGAGTTTTACAATTATTTTGTCATCCCATGGAACAGCTCCGTGGGAAAATATTGTCAATACTTTCAGGAACGCATAAATTCGACATTTCCGCGAGATTAAAAACCCTTCATGCAAAATTATTACTTTTTTTTATCGCAGAAATTATGGAGCATCGAAATCTGAAGGACGAAGGAGAATAATTTTTGTTTTTATATCCAGAATCGCGAATGAAAAAACATGTTTAATAATTCTGTACAGTTGGTCCGCATTTTATCTGACACCTGTGTTTTTTAATTCCGAAATAAAAAGTAGGCTTTCCGGGATCACCTGGAGCCGTGGTGGTCAGGGCCGAGGAGGCTCTCATCGTCGTCTTCGTTTTGGTTTTGTGGGTTGCTGCGATAGCTCTGTTCTTCAATCGTTGGGGAAAAATTCGAATGCTCGAGCCTTATCAGCCAAAGTTTCAGCAGCAGCAGAGAACGAGTTGCGCCGTCGCTGAAACCGCTTCGTTACCTGTGAGTCTATTTTTATTTCATACCATAAATCATCACGATTTCTACGCATTGTCTCCTTCCCTCACCTTTTTATCCTTCGCAGTCTTCTCGTTGTGATTCGGTAATCACGATCTCCGGACATTCGCGTCGATCTTGAAAATGGAACTTTTCTAAATCGTGACCCAACCATGCAAGTGAAAATTCCACCGTGAATTTCCTTTTCTATACGATTCTTCTCCATTCCAATCTCGTGTGCTGGAGCTGCAAATCTTGTTCAAGAACGAATATTATTTCCGGCGGAACGATGGCTTTCCCAAACGATCTAATGAATTTCCCGAAATCAGCCATTATCTGCCCGCTAAATACCGATTGATTTGTATGTTCATTGCTATATACACGTGTATATACATTTCCGCCAAATCCTATGTGAATAGTAAAACCCGAGGACCACTAATTCCTGCAGAGACTCCTGCAGAGAGATCCAAAATGATGGTAATACATCGGACGATCGACCATTAAATACGCATCAGAGCGTTCTCATCATTTCTGACTTTCCGATACTCTCCATTCTTTGTTTCCATGGTTTTGCGAACTCTCATTGTTGCCCTGCAACGAGTTTCTCAGTTCAAGCCTCGGGATTTGGATTTACAAAGAAAATTCTCATCATTTTAAAGAAAATTGATAAATTGATCAATTAATGAAAACTTTATGGTGCGTTTCGACGATTTACATGGCGAAACTGTTTTCCCGTACCACAATACGATCGGACACGTGCACATGCGTTTTCCAATATTTCTATAAAATTCCGAGACCTCGAATCACGGAGTTCACGTTGCTGATGCACGTGCGATTCTCCAAAACAAAGAAAACGAATATCTTGGCTCGACTGCCTGGCAAGGGTTGTCCAGAACGAACGGAAACAAGAATTTCGCATCACATGCCAATGGGATTTCCGCTTGACAGTATTTCTCGTATTCAAGAATCTCATTGGCAGCTACTGTTACTTTTTCGAAAAGGTCGTGAATCAAAATGCGAGGGCACCGGATATTTGCTCTTGTTTTTTGTTTCGAATTCCACAGCGATTAATTTTGCCCTTTAGTTCAATCGTAAAAAACCAAATATGGAATTATGTGTCGTTTTTCGAATTATTTATCGAGATAAATGATGAGTTGATTCTAGGAAATGGGGAAAATGTACGCGTGCAAAAAATGAGGGGGGACGTACGAGAACGATCCAAAGAACCATTTAACAAAATATGTGAAAAAAACAATATTTTTGTTCTCCAAGCTCGGGGGCTTCGAGTTCTCCTTGAAAATACAATCGGCCAGCTAAAATTTATCGTTCACCATTCTCAGGGGATATTTTTACGGTCCATATTTTTCTTGTTTCGTTTTCTACATTTTTCGCGCACTCCACAACGTGTGGAGAAAAGCTATTTCTTCGTAACCTCGAAGGGGTTATAGTTCGTGTGCCTTAGATGCAGCAGCTCGTTCTCACATACAGTCAAATGTGCCTGCACATTTGCACGCTTATGGGCAAGGAGTCCAAGCTCGTTTCATCCGAAGCAAAAATAAGGCGTGAGTCTGAATCTCAATGAGCATCTTCCTCCGTTATGGTTCAGGTGAAAATTGAATGGTGATGAAACACGGAAGTTTCACAGTTCAAAATATTAAAGCGCTGAAGCGAATTTTGAGAATTTAGAATGCAAAAATCTAACGCTGTTGAATTTTATCATGACTTTTTCAACTTCTCACAAAGTTTTTCAACTTATCGTTCAACCTTACTTTGCGAGACGTCTGGATAATGGGAACGTAACTTGAAACCGCAAACCTTGAGTTGCTCCAACGTCAACGTGGTGTAGAATGTCCCGCGATGAACTGCATTTTTCCCGAGCTTTTTTCTTTCTTCTCTCAGCCGACAAACGTCCAATGGACCGAGCCAAAAGCCCTTCGGCTCTTACTCGCCGCGAGGGATCTCAAAGAGCTACGTTGAGAAGTGTGACAAGTTAAATATTGCGGTCGGACGTGCAGACTTCGGCCTTCTGTTTCTGTATTCAACAAATCGCAGAAAAGAGGCGAACCAAAATGACGCGATGAAATTCTACCCTATTCTTTGTAGTTACAAATTTTATTCTTTCGCTTATTTTTTCTCCACGACCTTCGGATATCCATAACAAAACGTGAGACTCCAATTTTCATTTTTTGTCGATGGAAGCGATAAGGATCCAATTATTCAAAAGTGTCAAAGATACGCTGACATAATCCAATTTTTTGCAGAAGACATAACCATGACGATGAAACTGCAAAGTTTTAAGATGCTTGCGAAATGCAATATTATTTTTCTTTATACCTCGGTCGAAAGTACGTATTCCGCATCGATTTCGATGCAGCAAGATCAAGGTTCACGCATTGGTAAAGAAAACACGATCGCCATGTAACAGCGGGAGCAAAGCGTTTTTTCGGCCGCCGCGAGTGCCGAAAATGAATTTCTAACCGTGTTTTCTCCGATGTCAAAGTCTAATGTCAAAGCTGTTGTGTTTTTCCGAATGTGAATTTTTTCCGTGGTCTATTTTTCTAACCTTGAAGTTTCTCGAAAAAAATCAAAAACCGAACCACTTCAAAATCAAATTGAGGAAATTGACACTGGAACTCATCATAACGCAAAAGGACGAGTTCGGAAATTTTCGTCAACCAATCCATTTGTTAATGAATATCTATCTAATGAATATGAAAACTTGTCATTTCATGGAAACATGGTGAGCATTCTTCGTCATTGTGATTGTGAT